>CAMPQE020000376.1:0-29044 GCA_946902985.2 Meconema thalassinum | reverse complement strand
TATTTACACCTCACTCTATTATCACAATATGAAAACTTAATTCTATAAATACAACAACATACAGCTAGGTATTACAATTAAATTAAAAAAGTAAAATATAATTATAGATTTCATCGCTCCTATACGCTAAGATATTCAACTACTGAGTAAAAACAATGGCACTGCAGATAAGCTTTCAACATTCTATCAAAGGTTTTTATTTTAGGAGCCAGTTTTATATACTGGGGTAGTTTATTGTATAATTTAACTTCAGTGTGAAAAGTTCCTTTTTGATATATGCTTGTGTGTGTGTGTGTGTGAAATATGAATGTTTTGATTTTGTCTTGTGTTATGCCTATGCACATCATTGTTTGTTTTAAGAAAAACATCTTTATTCATTAAATACTTTTTAAAAAAACATAATACTTTCAAAGATATATATGCAGGGCAGTGGGAGTATGTTTAAATCTTTAAACAGAGGTCTACATGATTCTCTAGAGTTTACATTTGCCATAATTCTAATCGCCCTCTTTTGTATCCTAAACGTGCTTAGTGCATCTGGCGACATACCCCAAAATATGATCCCATATCTTAAGTATGAATGGAAATAAGCAAAATAAGTATTTCTTAATGTGTGCATGCTAGTGAAGGTTTTCAAAATACGTAACGCAAATCACATCGAGTTCAGTTTAGTATTCAGATATTGTATATGTTTATTCCATTTCAAGTCTTGTTGTATCCATAGTCCTAAAAACTTTGTTTCTGATTTATTTTCTATTTGATGACCATTTAATGTTATATTGGGTTTCGCAGGATTCCTATTCTGTATAGTGTGGAAATTTAGACATACTGTTTTTTTTATAGTTTATATGAGTCGATTATCTTGTGACCATTTGGTTAACTCTCCTGTAACGGAGTCAGCAGACTGCTGTATGACCTGTTTAGTTTCACCTTTTATTACGAGTGTTGTATCGTCCGCAAACAAAATTTCCTTATGTGAATGAACGTTCTGTGTTATATCATTGATATATAGAAGAAGGAGTAGTGGGCCCAAAACCGATCCCTGGGGTACTCCAAATTCAATAATTCCCTCATTGGACAGTGTTTCATTAAGTAATTTGGTTCCATCATCCTTGTGTCTCAAGCTTACTATTTGTTTACGCCTTGTTAAGTAAGACTATCCATTTATTAGCTAGACCTCTAATACCATATTGATTTAGTTTGGTAAGGAGGATTTTATGGTCAACAACATCAAATGCTTTCGATAAATCCAAGAATAAGCCAGTTACATGTTCCTTATTGTCAGTTAATTTCAGTATACAATTACTACATTCGTAAATTGCTGTCTGTGTAGATTTTTCCGTTCTGAATCCATGTTGTGAGTTTGATAATATTTTATTTTTTTCTATGAAATTTATCAGTCTCTTATACATAATTTTTTCCACAATTTTTTGCAATACCAGTTGGTAAGGTAATAGGACGATAGTTATCTAATTCATCTTTTGAACCGTTTTTGTGCACTGGAATTACTTTTGATAACTTCAAAATATCCGGGCAAGTTCTTGAGAGAATTGAACTGTTTATTAAGTGCGTAAGTGGATTTATTATATTATCTGCACATTTCTTTAAAATTGCATCAGGGATGCCATCAATGCCAGCACAGAATTTATTTTTTAGCTCTTTTATAACTATTCTTACCTCTTCACTTGTGACATGGTTTATAAATAAAGAATCACTGCATATATTTATTTTATTATTAGAATTTAGTGTATTTACCTGTGATTTATTTATTTAATAATTTTTGTGGAATTTCCAGAAAATAGTCATTAAAAGTGTTTGCTATTTCCTCTGGATTATTAATCACTTAATTATTTCTGGTCAGTGTAATGTTCCTTTGTATTTTAGCAGATTTTCCAGTTTCTTTCTTTATCACGGACCACATAGTCCTGTTTTTATTAGATGATTGGGAAATAAAATTATCATTATGCATTTTCTTTGCTAGTCTTATTACCTTATTTAATATGCTAGTGTATTTTTGTAGTATAAATTGAATTCAGGTGTTGTGTGGTATTGTTTATATAATTTGTGTAGAAATTTCTTTCTTTGACATGAATTTATAATCCCTGTTGTTATCCAATTGCTTGTTTTGTTATTTTGAACAGTTCTTCGTTTAAAGGGGAATGCTATTTCAAAATAGTGTTTTAGGGTACTGTTAAATGCAGTAAATTTATCATTTACATTTTCTAGTTTATACATTTCTGACCATGTTTCCTTATTTAATAAGTCATTGAAATATGTAACATTTGATTCAGTGAATGACCTGCACTTTGATTTTACTCCATTATCATTATTATTGATTGTTTCGGATGCTTCAAAACTCAGTATTTGTCCATGGTGGTCACTAAAACACGGACAATAGACTTCTATTGAATGGTGATATTTATCTGTATTTATAAGAATTTGATCAGGAGTGGTTTTACTAAATTTTGTTATTCTTGTTGGGGTATTTACTGCAGGTTTCAGTCCATAGGAAATTAGTAACTGTGTTAATAATTCACAATTTCTATCAAATTTTAAGAAATCCACATTTACATCCCCACAAACTATTATATCGAAGTTTACTTTGCTCATGTTATTGAGTAACAATTCTAATTTATCTATAAATAAAGGAAACTTTCCTGACGGAGAACGGTATACGCATACAATTATTAACTTAAACTGCTGTATTTTTACGGCAGAGAATTCAAAATCCTGTTCCATAATTAGATAATCATAAGCTGTTATCTGTTCATGATCTAAATTATTTCTTAAGAAGATGCAAGTACCACCATGGCTAATATTAGATCTAGAGTATTTACTAGCTTGTATAAACCCTGGGAATTGAATTAATTCGAGTTGTTCCTCTTTCTGCCAATGTTCTGAAATACATAGTGCTGAGATGTCTTTAAGTTCATTTTTAAGCATTAGATTTATGTAATCAATTTTATTATAAAGAGACTGGACATTTTGGTGGTAAATTTTAAATTTGTTACTTTTGCAAGCTTGTGTTGGTGATTTATTTACATTATTATTATCATAAGTGTTATTATTATTGTTGCTAGGCAAATCCAAAATACCATTGTTGCACTCCGTTAAATTTGACTTCAAAAGATCTGAATGCCAAACCTCACGTTTGGCTTCTTCTACCAGTTTCCCTGCTTCCACTCTAATGATATTACTGTTGAATTATTCTTACCATTTGAATTTACAATTTTGCAGATTTCATCACTAAGATACTCTTTTCCTAATCTATTTAAGTATAGGCCATGCCGAGTGTGGAACTTCCTGTCTAATTTACTTACATCTATAATTTGGACATTTGGAAAACTATTACAAATTTTATGAATTTTTCCATTTGTAGCCTCTATTTCTACATTTACACATGATTTGGGAATTAAATCGTATCTCTGCGGAATGTTTACAATAATGACATTTGTTTTTTGCATGGATGGCAATGTACCCTTTAAATCTTTGATTACCTTTTTACTCTCATTTCTATAGACGTCGTTTGCTCCAGCGATGATCACTGCGTAGTCCTTTGCAGTAAGGGACGCACACTCTCCTATCATCTCGTTCGTGACCTCTGCAATTTGAGCTCCTGGCTTTACTGTCGAAGTGACCTCCATTTCTCTGCTTCTCTCCAATATGCTTGCTGCTACATCTCGCCCGTGGCTATCCGCAAATATCCGCATCTTCCTGGATTTTCTCTTTATCACTTTCTTCTTTTCTTCTTGAGGAAAGTCATCATTTTCTTCGACAAGCACTCCAAATGAATTTGAGACGGGAATTTCAGTTACATGTACTCCATTTATAGGCCTAGGCTTATTCAATCTTACCTTACCAGCAATCACTGTCGACCAAGTTTCCTTGCTTTCCTCTATGTTTCCTTTTAATTTATTCAACTCTTCCATTAACTTAGCAATATCTTCCTTTAGCAGCTTTATAATTTCGTCTTTTGAGGACAGTTCGTTTCTCAGGTTATGACATTCGCATGACGGTAGCGGTAGGCCTACATTACGACAATCGGTTTCACTTTTCTCCTCATTCAATTTTACCTGAGATCTTGTGATGATTTTATTTGCATTTTTTACTTTTATTTTGCACGACGAGCATAAATCCGTTACGGTTACACTACCTGACGAGACACTAACAGTGTGTACTGTCGTCATACTAGAGATCTAAGTTAGCCTAGATGTTTACACCAAAATACACTAAGTTAGGAACCATCCCGGCATTTACCTGAAGTAGAAGTGGGAAACCACTTAAAATCACTTTCAGAATGGTTGGGCTGGGAATCGAACCCTCAGTTTTGCCTCACGTGATTGAGTGTTCCCCATTCCAACACACAGACCTGAATTAAATTTCTTGGCACAGTCTGGAGTCGAACCCGGACCTCCAGACAGCCAAGAACGCTAGCCGTTACACCATCAAGTGGTCTAGGACAAAAACAGAAACGACGGAAATTGTAAAACAAGATAAGAATCTGGTAGCTGAGAAATATCCTGTTAGATAACAATTGGAAATACTGTAGTAATTGGAGTAAATAGATTAGCTTATCATCCTTCGGTCAATATTGATTAATGTTCCAAAAAAGTTAGAAAATATCTTTGGGCATGTTTCGAACGAGGTTAGGTCTTCATCAGCAAAATTGTGATAGGCTACAGTAAAACCTGCCTTCAACGGAAATGAACGGGAGTTGCAAAATAGATTTCCAGGTAACGGAGGTAGGCTAATGCTAAAATAATTCAACCATGAACATGTGTATAATGGACATACTGAGAAAAAATAAATGGTGTAGTCTACGTACCTTATGCAGTGTTGTGTTTACCTAATACTAAAGATTGTCTAAGAACCATTAGCATACTCTCGGCTACCGTGGCCGGCTTCAAATATCGTACATAGTGTAATACGGTGGATGATAATCATGATATAGCCTACATTTCTGCAACACTTGAAAAAAGAGAAGCAGCTTGTAGTTTTACGTGACCGTTAATCTCACAAGCAAGAGCCACGGGACCTCCGTTAACGTGGAATCCAAACCACAGGTCGTGACATTTCATTTCGAAAATAGCTTTTTTGATAGTACGGCGATAGGACGAATCCTGAGAAACAAAACGTACGTTTAACATATTTAACTCAAAGCCAAAAAAAAAAATCCATGGCACGTAAACGTCAAGAAAGACCTCGAAGAAATAGGTCTGCGACCAGGAGATGCGGATGGCCGAGACCTTTTTAGAACAAGCATCGTGACGTTTGGGGCTTTTCTAAATAAGAGACTGAAAACTGTTGCAAATTTTTTCTAGACACAGCGTAGAACGAATAAACGCCTGAATGTAGTCTATAATGAAGATCATCGTGACCCCCAATGACAGGGTCTATATGACAAAATAAGTTATTGCAATGCATGGCATATTGCAGCAATATTAGATTATTTTCCGTCTAATCCACAGTTTCTGGCTCTTGAGTTGAATCTATAGAAAATATCCATAATTTCTCACTGCTAGATTGATGGCGCAAGCTGCTCACGTTTGACTTTCATCTTGTGACACGAGCGGTTTTTATTTTTACTGATAGATATTAAATAGATTACCGACAGACCATTATCAAATCCCTGCGTGTTATTATAACGCGCTACATACTAGAAATTCATTTTTCCTTTCAAGTGTTGCAAAAGTTTATGAGGCTACATCATGATCCAGCGTATTATATTCTATGTAAAATATCTGTAAAAATCATTCACTGTAGGCTATATATTCTTATGAAATTTTTTATCATACATAGTTCGACGTAGATACGTCTTTTAACAGCCAGCCCTAGTTGATATTTCTTCACCTGATGGGCGTGACGGCGCAGTTGTCAAACTGTTTGCTCTCACCAAGGCATTCGTATGTGATTAACGATTACATGACAGTACCCCACACTGACACTTCCACACACTGCCCAAAATACTGACAATTCCCCACAGCCCTTGGACGCGGCTACCTGTTTAATGACTCAGAAATAATTTCGACTGACAGTTCCACACACATCTCCCCCTAAGGCTATAGGCTTCAGCGATCATCGTTACAGCCGCACAAGTGACAATGTACTTTAACTTTGGAGTGAAGAAAGGCGCTCGGTCTTTGTACTTCATAACTGACACGGTCTCGAAAATATCATTGTGATGTAGTGTAATTTCCATCAAAATAAAATAAATGCAGAGTCTGATTTGCATCACACTTTATCCAGGATGTGGACTGGCAAAATAATAACAAAACCGATCATTTTGGTGTGTTAAAAATCAGCTTTCTAGACTTCGTCAGTTGTTTTGTGTGTTTTTTTTTTTTTTTTTTGTTCAACAATAATATTAACCTACTCCATTTTCTGTGAGTAGGCAACTGCCTTCAGAAAACTTTTCATTATTATTTTTTTGTCATTTTCGAACTTTGTTCTCAATCCGTCCGTCCAGTTTGTCATATTTTCGTCTTCTTTTTTTTCCTTCCATATTGAGCTCGGACTTTACAAATGCGCAGTTTGTCTTCTCAGCTTCCGTCTTCAACACTTCGACAACCTCTTTTAATTTGGGGTGAGGTCTCCCGTAAGATTGTTGAGTCGGTTGTTCCAGCCCTCAACAGCATTCGTTGTCCTGTGTCGTGCTTGGTGGCAGTTCCACATCTCGATTGGAATGTGCTGGTTATCTAGCCAGTTGTCAACGAAGTAGTCAAAAAACTGGCTAAGTTTGGGACTTTCTGGAGCTTGAGAGTGTATTTCCACCCATCCATCGAGCACATCTTCAGGCTTTAAAAACGCAAGTGCTGCGCACATACGGTCATGAAGGCTGATTTCGTTATTCTCTCGGTACTCCACCAACAATCCGAGATCCTGTACTTTTCTCCATAAGCATTTTGTCATGTGAAAATGACAGCCATGTACTTTTGTTGTTGGAAATACGTCTTTCAGAGAAGAAATTACAGCAGCTTCAAAATCCACATTTATGTCTTCAACTTATCGTTTTCATAGTAGCCTTGGTGGTGGGGTGGAGATGTGTGTGGAAATGTCAGTCGAGATTATTTCTGAGTCATTAAACAGGTAGCCACGTCCAAGGGCTGTGGGGAAATGTCGGTATCTTTTGCAGTATGTGGAAGTGTCAGTGTGGGGAACTGTCCGGACACCGTGATTAACAGCTAAACATAGGAGATTTAACATATCGCCTGATGGAAATCTGCCACATGTCAAAGAAATTCATTTTTAGTTATTTGGAACATATAAGCCCCTTTAATTGTCTGTGTCCTGGAACAACTACTATAAATATTAAATTAGTATTCATACAATGAAAATGTATTGTATTTTAAATATATAAATAGGAAAGTCCCACACCATCGCACAATTCTGGTAGTAGAAAACTGCCACATCTTACTTGTGACAGTTTTCTTCTCATTGTTTCGTGTAAGTTATGCGAGATTACTTAGCCTATTTAAATAAATAAATAAATAAATAAACGAACAAACAAATAAATAAAAATCACCAAAATAGTGAAAGATTGTGTTAACCGTACCGGTACCTGCCATAACTGTTAGCAATTTAACAAAACGCTGAATAGTAAACTGACACAACTCAAAATTAGTAGTCTATTAATTCATTAAAAAAATAAAAAATGAGCATAATGCACCAGGAAGGAGTCTTTGCAATAAATTGTATAGGCCTAATACGTTCGTAATACGAGTACATTAAGTCCACTCTCCGTAAGTACTATTTCTTATTTTCATATTGACTCAAAATCTTTCAATGCTTTTTTTGAAAAAATATATAGACTACTTTTTGACTAGTGGCAGTTTTCCGCTGAGGTTGCGATATATATCACCAGTCTAACAACCTACTAGCGCAGCAATATATCTCTCGGCTATGCATGCATTTTGCTCGCTGCGCTGCTATGTTGCTAGACCGATAAAAAGAACCCTTCAACTCAGCGGCGTCTAGCCTTTGCACGCTCGGCGTGTTAGCTATGCTGCACCGCACGCCGGTAAGCTGGCTCCTGCCTCTCTTGGCTCTTCCTCATGCCTGACCAAGTCAAGTTGGGATCTCTAGCGCACCGGACGTAATGTAAACAAACTGTTCGTCCAATGCGTTGGTTGTCCGTCACATTTACATTGTGTTTTGCGCGTTTCTCCACGTACCGGTACTTGCAGATTCCGTCCTTAGCATCAAAACAGTCAGAAATACTGATAAGTGATAAGGTATCATGGGACTCATTTAAAGCATAGCAATTTTTATTCATAATGTTGAATTTTGGGCGTATGCCGTGTTTTATTATACTAATATTCGACGCGTTTCGAAAGAAACCATGTCTTTCATCGTCAGGAATAATCTGGAATACGACAATGTTGCTAAGAGAAAGCAACGAAGAACATATAGAAGGTGCCCAAAGATGGACGCCATTATAGCCCCATGTTAGGAACAACGGAAAGCAGCAGTGAATTACTTTCTCAGGGTTCTGATAATAGGTAGCCAGGATTCACTGAGATTGTAGCCGGTGTCGCGGTTGAAATTATCTGGGTGTTTACGTATTTCAACCGCCTCCCTGATGATTCTGGGACGATATTGCTTTATACGGGCAAGAACATCCACTCCTTGGAACATGACATCATGGCCAGGTGTTAAAGCATGATCGGCAACAGCTGATTTATCAGGTTGAATGAGCCTGATACATCTATTATGTTCCTTAATGCGAGTGCATATTGTTCTCGAAGTCTGCCCGATGTAAACCTTGCCACAAGTACAGGGAACTCTGTAGATACCCGGTTGTTGCAATTTAGGCAAACTGTCCTTAGTTGGTCGCAGGAGTTGCCTAATCTTAACAGAAGTTCCAAATACAGTCCGTATGTTGTACCGACGTAGGATTTTAGCAATACGATCCGTTGTGTTATGTATGTACGGAAGGTAAGCAGTTCCTCTTACATCTCTTTTCTCAACTGACGTCCTATTATTATTTGTTGGTTTCAGAACCGTAGAAATCAAAGCCTTGCTATAACCGTTGCTCTCAAAGGTGGTTCGCAGGGTGTTAATTTCTTCTTGTAAAGAAGTCACTTCACAAATCCTCCTAGCCCTGGTAGTTAGAGTTGTAAGGATACCATGTTTCTGGGCAGGGTGATGGTGAGAACTTGCGTGGAGATATCTATTGGTGTGTGTTGGCTTACGAAAAACGCTGTGTCCTCTTTCTTGGTGACGAGAACATCTAAAAAAGGTATTTTGCCGTCAGATTCCTTTTCCATGGTGAAACAAATAGAAGGGTGCTGGAGATTAAGGTGATCCAGGAAATGGCTAAGATTTTCCTCACCTTCCGTCCAAACAACGAACGTGTCATCCACATAACGCCACCAGATCTTCGGTTTGAAAGGAGCCGACGACAAAGCTTTCTCTTCAAAGTTCTCCATGAAGAAATTAGCCACAACAGGAGAGAGAGGACTACCCATGGCCACACCATCAGTCTGCTCATACCTATTGATGGTGTTATGTCTCTCATTAATGGCTTTTTTCCTGAAGACATCACAAGACTTTTTTATCACTGCATGACCTCCTCCTACTTTCTATGGAATGGGAATTTTTATGAGCAGACTGATGGTGTGGCCATGGGTAGTCCTCTCTCTCCTGTTGTGGCTAATTTCTTCATGGAGAACTTTGAAGAGAAAGCTTTGTCGTCGGCTCCTTTCAAACCGAAGATCTGGTGGCGTTATGTGGATGACACGTTCGTTGTTTGGACGGAAGGTGAGGAAAATCTTAGCCATTTCCTGGATCACCTTAATCTCCAGCACCCTTCTATTTGTTTCACCATGGAAAAGGAATCTGACGGCAAAATACCTTTTTTAGATGTTCTCGTCACCAAGAAAGAGGACACAGCGTTTTTCGTAAGCCAACACACACCAATAGATATCTCCACGCAAGTTCTCACCATCACCCTGCCCAGAAACATGGTATCCTTACAACTCTAACTACCAGGGCTAGGAGGATTTGTGAAGTGACTTCTTTACAAGAAGAAATTAACACCCTGCGAACCACCTTTGAGAGCAACGGTTATAGCAAGGCTTTGATTTCTACGGTTCTGAAACCAACAAATAATAATAGGACGTCAGTTGAGAAAAGAGATGTAAGAGGAACTGCTTACCTTAAGTACATACATAACACAACGGATCGTATTGCTAAAATCCTACGTCGGTACAACATACGGACTGTATTTGGAACTTCTGTTAAGATTAGGCAACTCCTGCGACCAACTAAGGACAGTTTGCCTAAATTGCAACAACCGGGTATCTACAGAGTTCCCTGTACTTGTGGCAAGGTTTACATCGGGCAGACTTCGAGAACAATATGCACTCGCATTAAGGAACATAATAGATGTATCAGGCTCATTCAACCTGATAAATCAGCTGTTGCCGATCATGCTTTAACACCTGGCCATGATGTCATGTTCCAAGGAGTGGATGTTCTTGCCCGTATAAAGCAATATCGTCCCAGAATCATCAGGGAGGCGGTTGAAATACGTAAACACCCAGATAATTTCAACCGCGACACCGGCTACAATCTCAGTGAATCCTGGCTACCTATTATCAGAACCCTGAGAAAGTAATTCACTGCTGCTTTCCGTTGTCCCTAACATGGGGCTATAATGGCGTCCATCTTTGGGCACCTTCTATATGTTCTTCGTTGCTTTCTCTTAGCAACATTGTCGTATTCCAGATTATTCCTGACGATGAAAGACATGGTTTCTTTCGAAACGCGTCGAATATTAGTATAATAAAACACGGCATAAGCCCAAAATTCAACATTATGAATAATAACACGGGCCGTGAAAGTCTAAATGACAATACATAGCAATTTTTGTCATATTCTTGTTTTTGTTGTTTCGTTTGCTTTCAATTGTTTTCATATTTACAATATGAGGAGCTAACCATCAAAAGGAGTTTTCTCCATTAAATCAAATCATTAGTTGTTTCAGAAAATGAGAAAAACTTCTATTTCTTGGAAGAACTATGATACATGTACAATTTTTTAACATTGGATTTTTGTTAGGATAATAATTACATTGTAACATTTTGAAACAAATCTAGAACAGGAGTATTTCTTGTATTTAACTCAAAACTTTGGAGAAAACAACTTATGATTGAAAGCAGTAGAGGAATTACCTTTTGATTGAAAGTGAAGTAGAGAAGACTCGTTTGAATTGAATGATACCAACATTCTTGGAATCTGAGTTATACACTTTTATTAGCCTATATGAAACTAAGTTTTACGTAAAAATTGTGAAATTATACAGTATAAGGCTGACATATCAAAACAAAGCAATTTTTACACATCCATATCATGAATTTAAATAATTAAGTTACGGGTACCTTTGTAAATGAACTACAGCTTTATCCCAAACAACACGATTCTAACCTCATAACTTCCAAACAAAGCAAACAAAATGACCGGCCAATCAGATGTCAGCCTAGGCACCAGATGATTGATTGAAGGAATAAAATACCATTTGTTTGAAAAGAGGCTATGGAGTAAAACCCTTTTGATTGCAACTGTGATTTTCAACCTCCAGATTTAACGGGATAAAACATATTTTGAAAGAAAACATTGTTAAACCACGATAGCTATTATTGACAAGACAAAAGACAGTGATATACCGAACTTTTTTTTTTTTTGTGTGTGTGTGGGGGGGGAGGGGGGGGGGGGAGATGGAGGGAGAAAACGCCATTTGATAGTTAGCTCCTCACTGAATACAGTTTGACGACTGATCAACCACAACACAGCGAAGGCAGTAATGCAGGGAGAGAGTCGGGAAAGCGAGCCCGAGGAACAAACAGTCTTCCCCCACCATCGATGGAAGGCTGTCCGCGCCAGAAGCACGCCGGCGTGCTGTATGGACACCTCTGCTGTATATGATACTCACAACTAGCCTGATAATGCGTTACACACAGCGGAAAAGAGGACGATAACCTGATTGGAACATTTGAAGCAGTAATGTCAAAACTGACCACTGGTGAGTCAGGGCATCTCACCCTCCGACTTTCCAAGGTACCTTATAACGTCCGGTAGTGGCTGCAAGTAAACCCGTGACGTGAGCCGTACGGAATATAATGCACTGTATTGTACGTAAATATTTTAAAATGCCTAGTAAACTCTGATTAGCAGTATGCCTTCCTTCAGAGGGGAAGTAAAGCCAGCGGGCCCATGCCAAAGATTTGTGGCATGTAAAGGAACCTTCCACTAACTACAATTATGCGAAGCTAAATTCGTAGGTTAGATTTGATTAAAGCTCTTAAAGTTCCAACGTTTGTCACTAGATGTTGGTTGCGGTGGCATATAGTAGCCAAGTTCGCATCTAGGTGTCGTTGACGGTAGTATTTGGTAGTCTACTACTTGAAATTGATCATCTGCAGTCCTTATCTGAATTACAGATAACACACACTAATGACAATTAACACTGGTTATCAGACTGATTCTACACACACCCAAAGTACACGGGGCTACATGACCGCGTTGTCACAGCTCCTAAACTGAGGAACCAACTAACCAAACTCTGATTAGATACGCACACTTGGAGGCTCTCAAAGCACTCGACCTGTATGGAAGAAACGACACAGCACATATCCGCGCAGTTCCCAGAGGCGCTCACAGCTGGCGACTACGGGGTCTCGAGCTAGTGAGTGAACTTGCGGACGCATCGTAGCATGCAGACCTCGACTCCAACGAGGATCTGTGGGTCCAAAGCTTTACCCCGGAGTATTCCGCATTCCCTCCAGGCAAATGCTGGGATGTGCGGCGTATCTTATTTCAAGTCTTGAGGCACCTACCAAAATCCACTCTAATACAGACAGACCATCCCTTGGTGTAATGTCTGAAGTTCTGGTCCAATTGGCCCTGCCAAGGGTTAGAATAGAGTATACAGGCAGAACTGAGAAAAGTAGGGTACGATTCCTACCTCAGCCATCCTAGAAGTGTTTTTCCGTGGTTTCCCACTTCTACTCCAGGAAAATGCCGGGATGATTCCTAATATAAGGCCACGGCCGCTTTCTACCCAATCCTAACCCCAATTACAAATATACATACTAGCACAGCCATCACAAAGACACGATTCCACACACACCCAAGTACACTGGGATCCATGACCACTACGTCGCAAACAATAAAAACAACCATTAAAGTCATCAGAAATTATTATCAACACACATCCAAGTATACGGGGTTGATGATCAAGATTCCCCATGACCCTAAAATAATTTAAAAAACAATGCAACATCTAGGTCAGGACTGACAGCGGTAGTTACACACGCTAAGCCACAGAGTGAAGCCATGGGGTAAAAGCTATCTGCGGACTCGGCAGACGAGTAGATTCGAGCCCCATCATCGGCCGAACTTGACAATTGAAATGGTTTCCTCATTGTCAAATCCAGGCAAATGCCGGGACGGTACCTTCTAATTGGCCGCGGCCGCTTGTTATCTATCCATTTATTTATTTTACGAAGTAGGCATACATGTAGGGCAGACCACAAAAAAAAAAAAAAAAAAAAAAAACTTCGGTCATAATATTTCGTCCCCAAATCCTCTTGGACCGTCCTTAAGGAGAAGGAAATTGCACGAGACGTAGTGCCCAACAAGATGCACTGAGCTCCCTTGTATTCTTCGATCAGTGGCTATTTCCTAAGCACCTATCTGCGCCGAAGGGGCCTATGGTGATTTTATGCAGTAGGACCTATGTTGCACGTATATTTGAAGTGAAATTGTGGCTTGGCCAGGTTTCATCAAGATCAGGTAGTTCACGTTTGCAAGGTTTCCTTGTACGTCTCGTCGATACCACCTCTCTTCTAAAACCAACATTACTTACATAACATTCGAGTGCCACATCCCCTCCAGGGACGTAGGCGACCTGAATTAGTCAAGGGATCACTAACCAGGCAATCCGAGCCAGAGTTTACGTGTGGTAGGGTGGCCAGTTCCTTTCCACTCCTCCTCCTGCCATAGCATCCGGCAGGTTCCCATTTTGCATCACGAGGCTGGGAGACCCCGTACCAGACTATACCAAGGCTTTTAAATTCTTAGCAGAGCCGGGGATCGAACCCGGTACCTCGGGGGGTGACAGCCAACAATGCTAGCCACTGCGCCACGAGGTGGTCCTTCTAAAACCAGCGATGCACTATTTACGATGGGGCCGACTGGCTTTATAATTCTCTACGGCAGGGGAGGGGGGAGGGCAGACTTTAGTTAGTTAGAATGTTTTTAGGGGTGGAACTACGAGGTCATCTGCCTCTGGGCAGACTTTAAAAACTAACCAAGTGATCTACTCTAGAGAATTAAGATGTTCCGTGATCCAATTTAAAATATTCATTGTTAAATATTTAACCGACTGCAAAATGGTTAAAAGAATAAACTTTTATTTGATTAATCTATTAATGGTGAAACGTAAAACACTTTGTCTCACCCAGGGCCGTGGAGAGCGACGACGGGCCCTGGGGCTGGAATCTCCCGGGGGCCCCTCTAAAACCAAATTCTGTAAAATCCTCGGAAATTTGCACAAGTGGTTTTGCACATTTTTTATTTGCACTAAATGTTCATCACGAAATCAATTACAAGAACATAAAGAGCCAGCAAGCAAGCAATAATAATAATAATAATAATAATAATAATAATAATAATAATTGTAGCATGCTGAACTGCTGTTCCCAAGATCGCGGGTATAAACCCGGCCGAAGTGGTCGGATTTTTAAGAGCGTTAAAATCCTTCAGTATGCCTGTATTCGGAGGGGAAGTAAATCCGGCGGGCCCATGTCATAGATTTATGGCATGTGAAAGAACCTACCACTACAATTGGTAGTGTGTAGCCAAAATTTGTAGGTTATTTGGTTAGAAACGCTCTATCAAGTTCCAAAGTTCCCCGCTGGGTGTCAGTGACAGTGGCGTCTGGTATCCAAAGTTGGAACTACTTGAAATTGAACTTGTTGCGGAGCCTACGGGTGTTCAATTGAAATGACCATTGGCTGCAATTCATATATAATAATAATATTTCAATGATATGTTCCATTAAATCCAGAGCGTGAATTACTATCAATATAAAATAATAAGTTAATGCTGGTATGTAAAATTTACAACATTGCAAGTGGAGGAATGCATCCAAAATTATTTGCCAATTCAATGTTTATATCTGACAAGCGCGTATTAATGCATTATTTTCAATTAACAAAAATTAATATCAGATTAAAGCCATCAAAAACTAGGTACCGTAATAATTTTCATTAAATTCACTATACTGTTTTGGCGCTTGACAAATCTAAATTTGTCTCGATGAGGTAACACTGTAAGCATGCACAGTGTTCAGATTTAAAGTTCTGCAGATCCTCTTTGATATCAACAATTTTAGAACTTCTGTGATACTCATAAACTCAATAGCCTATGCTCGTTTGTCGTACACAAATTTGAAAAAAAGTTGCATTTACCGGACCAGTAATTGCATCGCTTTTACAGTATTTAACTTTGGGAAAATGCTCACATTGAAAAAGCTGTTGTCCATGAACTCGGAAACAGGTGGGTTATAATTCCACCGTCGGTGATTCTATGCTTATTTTCCATGATTCATCGTTTTAATCCGTACATTCATTTCCTCCTCAATTCCATCCCTACGTCATAAGACCCAAAAATTAATCAACAAGAAGTTCATCTCACTGAACTGCATGTTAAAAGAGGTGGAAAGGGTATACTGTACACTGTGCAGTACTACGGCCTCTGTGACATATGGCGTAATCTCTTTTCATAATGAAAACGTAATTTTTACACAAAGTCAAGATGTATTTTAAAATACGTTTTACATATAATGTTTTTATGTTGACATTCTCAAAATTTGCTGCCCTTGAAGAGTCACGCCCTTGGGTCTAAGCCTAAACACTGATAAGTGTTTAGGTTGAACGGCAATCACACATCTTTGTATATTAAACAAAGCAAAATATATTTTCATAACTAACCACGTGTATACAGTACTCATACTTAAGTCAAGTTATTATGTGCTATCAGCATATTGCAGCTGATCAGTGATTGTTTTCACAAAAGAAGAAAATGAATTTGAACTATATTTTGTAATTGGCAGTCAGTGGATTTCTTATAATTTAATATTGCTTTGCAGTAAGCAAAACTAGAGCAGCTTTTCCTAAACATCCTCAATCCTATCTATGACTGGTGACCATCATGGGCGGATTTAAGCCAGGATTATGGTGGAGTGGACTCACCGGGGATCATGGGGTATGGAATATCACCAAGCTCAGAGTGGGGTCCGTTGGCCCTCCTCCGGAAAAGTTTGCAAAAATTAGGTCCAAATTATTGAGTTATAGGATAGGCTATTTGGGCGATTATTTTTGGGATATTTTGAGGTAAAAATTTGCTGACCATTGACATTTAGTGACTATAAAAAAGACTCTCCGATATTGAAGTAAAAGCTCTCACATCTTCAAGTAAGACCCCGCGGTGTAGCCCACCAATGACCGTGATGGGGGCCTACAGCAAGTCTACAAATCGGAGGTTCGAATCCGGGAGCTGACAGCGTCTATCCTGAGTGTGGTTTTTCACACACCCTCCAGACCAATGCCGGGGCCGTACCTTATTTCAAGTCCAGGGACACCTACCCTACTCTTAACCCTAATAATTACAGTAATAGTCGCGACGGCCAACGTATTCCCAGTCGGCAACTAAGAATACGACATGCGATTTATCATGTCACAGAGGCCATAGCACAGCACAGTGTATACCCCGCTTTTCGTCCAGCAGTTGATGGTTTTAAGAGGGTCTGAGTTTTTAGTTACAACAATGTTGCCAATACACCTCACTTATTATACAACAACCACTAGCCTCCCCTTCAGTCTACACAATTCGCACAATTTTTGGTTTTCTATTTTGTTCGCTTCATTAATATTTGTGAAAACTACTGCTTTACAGTCAACTTCATTCAATAAAGTGGAGGACTTCAGAAACAAACCGTAAAACTAACGCGTCAGCAAATACTGAATTATATCTGCAATACTATTTGATGCAAACCATCCCCAACCGAGCGCCAATGGTTCATTGTCCGCCAGTGATACTATACCTACTAGCTACCAAGTACACGGGTTGAATGTTGCAAGCCCCTAAATGAATAGCATCTGTAACGACAAACAGGCCTTTTTTTTACTGTTGAGTAAGACTACGAATAACACCGCAGTCGGGAAGCCAAATCCTGCATTCCTGCCGCGGCTTCGTCAGGAACCGGAGTCATTTCTAAGTCGTAGATAAAGAAGGGCAATTAATTTTATGTTTAACGGTACTGAGACGTTAACGCGTATCACGAAAGGGCTTGATTCGCAAGGGAAAATATCTCTTCACGTCCTGAAAAATAAATGCTTCGCACATCCTCCTAGGACGCAGGGCCCCCCTGGAAGGGTCGGGCCCCGGGGCACCAGCCCTGCCTGACCCCCCCTCTCGTCGGGCCTGCCTCTCACCGTGGCATTAGAAGAGTGCAGTGCAACTTTTCAATTAAACAACTAAAGCTAAAAGTAATGTATGAACATTATTGTAACTCACGGCAAACCTCACGCTTGAACACATGTCACCCAATCCGCATGTAACGACGCACTGTTTGAAACTTAATACAGCTGAATAATATGGCGGCAATTCAAGCCACAAGACCAAACAAACGAACATTAACATCTGCACGTCGTCCGTGACGTCAACGAACACACTAAAAAGCCCCTAGATTACGTACGTATCGCGGTAAGTAGGATAAATAAGCCGGTTCTGGCACAGGGGCTAATGGGCAAGATGGCCGCCGCGCGCAATCACTCTATGTTATTCTTATGGAGGTTTCATTCAGAGCTGGCACAGGGGCTATTGGGCAAAATGGCCGCCACGGCCTGAGACCGTGGATTACGTCACAGGGAGAGGTCGGCCGTGTAGTTGCCAAATGGAATATTTATTATTATTATTATTATTATTATTAGGTAATTGTTAATTGATCATGTATAATCAAGACCAGCCTTATATTGTCCACTTTTTGGTGTAGTGGCTAGCATTCTTGGAGGTCATTCCTGAGGTTCGAATCCCGGCTCTGCCAAGAAATTTAATTTCTGGTCTCATGAGTGGAACGGGGTACACTCAGCCTTGTGAGGCAAAACTGACAAGAGCTGGCTTTTGATTCATACCTCAACAATTCTGCCTAACCCAACTTCACCTAACCTAACCTAACCTAACCTAACCTAACCTATCCTAACCTAACTTCAAAGTCAAAGCAAATATAAAAGCAAATGTGAAAGCACACATAATAAACTAAGTTATAACCTAACCTGACTTCACCTAACCTAACCTCACCTAACCTGTCCTAACCTAACCTAACGTAACCTACCTAATTTAAAATTGCAAGCGAAAAAAATTTAGCAAAAAGTATGAGAAAAAAGTGAGAGCAAATGTAAGAGCACAAATAATAAACTTAGTTATAACCTAACCACACCTAACCTAACCTAACCTAACCTAACATAACCAAACTTCAAAGTGAGAGCAAAAATGTAAGAGCAAATGAGAGAGCACAAATAATAAACTTAGTTATAACCTAACCTAACCTAACCCACAGAAACCTCATTTAAAGATTTTAGATTTTATGTTTTAACATTTTAGATTTTTGATTTTTTTCATTTTACATTTTTTAGATTTTACATTTTACATTTTTGATTTTTTGTATTTTAGATGTTAGTTTTTTTTAGATTTTACATTTTAAATTTAAGATTTTTTGATTTTAGATTTTACTTTTTACATTTTCCGAAAAGAGTAAACTACTAGGTCACATACCTAACCTCACCAAACCTAACTTTGCCAAACCTAACTTAAGCTAATTCAAAGGCTAATGCACATACACAAAGTATATAAGGGTACAAGCAACTATCCTTATGCTAGTTTTATAGGTTACTGTACAATATGATAACTACCCCAACCGTTTTTTTTTTCATTTGTTGTTTACACATATGACAATTTTCCAATTCCCCATTTTCATTTTTTTAAATGTTAGTTTTAAGTTTTTCAATTTCATAACATGGAAACATGGATTTTGCATTATGTTGTTTACACATTTATCAATTTCACAATTTCCCATTTACAGTTCTTAAAATGTCAGTTTAAAGTTTTTCAATTTCATGATATAGAAACATGGATTTTCCAATTTGTTGTTTACACATTTGTCAATTTACCAAATTCCCATTTACAGTTTTTAAAATTTCAGTTTAATGGTTTTTTTTTATTTTGTCAATATGGAAACATGGATTTTCCAATTTGTGTTTTACATGTTCATTTTGCATTAGGAGTGGAGAGAGGTGAGTAGTAATAAAAAATGTACAAGCAGTTTCCATACGGTACAATATTTTTTTATTTAAATACATGTACACTATTTACACATAATACATTTTTATATATATTCCTTATTGTTATAAATTGTACACTTGTTTTTATTTTGTTTTCTATTTTATTTATTTTTGATTATGAATGCCATTTCTTATTTTGTTTTATTTTTATTTTTGTAGTGCTATTGTTTTATTTCCTAAATTGTTTTGTTTTATGTATTTGCTAGTTGCAGGCAGAAGATTTTGATATTCATAACTTAACTCTTTAAGCATGGTTAATGATTGAGTAATGACCATAGGCATGTGTACCTATACCATCAGCATCAATCACTCTTTTATCATCACCAGGACACAAAGCAATTTTGTTTAGTCTTATAGATGATATGTCATGTTGTTTAGAAGCGATAATGTTCATTGGTATTCTTTTTACATTGTTTTTCATGACACAATCCTTATAATCTTGAAAGCTTATACAATTTTTGACAACACCTCTGTTAATACCTTTAATCTTTTTGATTTCTTTACCATTTATGTCTAATGCATACATTTTAGCTCTAAGTCCAACAAATGCTTTTATAATTTGTCCACAAGCCTCGTCTTTAAATTTCCCCAACGTTTTCTTGTTTGATGTAGAGTAACATATGTGATTAGTAGGATAATCTGATGTGTCCAGGTGTTGTAGGAAATCCAACTTGTCTTGATATACATCTGGGGTGTTAACCAAATATATGAACGAGTCAGTATCCATATACATGAGTTTAATATTGTTCATGCCATAATAGGGTAGCAGGACATCATAGTGGTGGGAATACATGAGAGTTTTTGAAATATCCAGTATACACATTCCAATATATATAGGCTTATTGAATACAATGTTACGTTTAGACATGTGGAAAGCAGCTAGGTTAGGGCCATAAATTGTTCTGTCGATAAATGTCGGCTTTGCTATTAGCTTTTCTGCCTTTTTGCTG
The DNA here is from genome assembly GCA_946902985.2 of Meconema thalassinum. Taxonomy (NCBI): domain Eukaryota; kingdom Metazoa; phylum Arthropoda; class Insecta; order Orthoptera; family Tettigoniidae; genus Meconema; species Meconema thalassinum. The sequence goes on along the minus strand of CAMPQE020000376.1, from coordinate 8,691 downwards.
TCAGTCACAAGACGTATGTCTATTCTTTTACGGATATTTTCCATTGTTTTCCCAAAAATGGCATTGTTGAATAATTTGTACAGATTTTTCTCAAAATCATTTTTGGCTTGTTTTCGAAGGTTGTTATTAAAATCAACGTATGCCTTTAACCAAGGTCTTTGTTTAAACTTTAACACACGATGAATTTTTATCAATTTTATTCCATGATCTAAAGCCTGTTTTAATGCCATGTAGTGAACAACATATCGCCTTCGATTTCCAAGATGAGGAATTAGTTTTTTCAGAGACGAATCCTTAGGTTGTGTACACTCTGGTAGGAAAGGTAAATCGTTGTGTAGATCATGAAGGTCAGATGGGTAATCAACATCAACGTCTAGAATGTATCCCACAGGATCGTCTTTCTTTAGTTTTTCTAGATCAACAGTATCTGGAGAAACCCACTGAAATCCACCATAAGGAAGGGAGTGACACATAGCCCACCCGTATTGGTTGTTGGCATCATCATAGGTAATAAACTGCGATGGTTTCTCAGAATCATAGGTTTCCATGTATTTATTGTTAGCTTCAGCATACCGATGAGACACCTGGCATATGCCTCCACGTATTCCAGACTCGATTAAAAGAATCTGATCGTAATCCTGTAGCAATTCCAGTTCAATGCCTGTGTAAAGGAGCATTGCCTCGAAACTTAAACCAGGCGAAGTAAAAAAGTGTGCAGCATCCACTCGGTGTGTTTCTAGTGTTTTGTTTCTAAAGGTTTCAAAGCTGTCTGCAAGAAGGAGTACATCTGAAGTTAGGTAGAGGTCACTATATTCCCCTAGAGTTTTAATGTTGAACTGATTCCAGACACTTTTGGCATGTTCATAGTCTTCTTGACTAACATCTTCTTGACTTAATTTGTTAAAGAATGCCTCTTTTGGAGGTAAACACGTTTCACTTAACTTTTCCCATGAGTCAATGTAGTCATAACAAAATACCCCTTTACGAGTCATGAGCATTGCATTTTCTTTTCCAAAGTACTTGTCTGTTTCAGGGTATGATGTTAAGTTGGAAACTAAGTTTTCCAAACTACTCGGCATTAACCGAAACGTATCCACAAATCTAAGCTTAACATTTCCTACATATTTGGTAAAGGAAATGTACTTTTCTTTGGAGTTAGCGATAACATCCACTCTCTCAGTAGTACATCCCAATTGCTTTACAATGAAATTTGCGTCGTAGCCACTCATATTATGTAGAAACACAGGAACGGGGTTTCGTGTTTTACACCTCAAATTACAGTTATTGTGAGCACTTCCACGGTATTCCCCTGTAATATGGCAGTGGTCTCGAACTTTCCAGTCCTCTTTGGTGAATGGTTTTCGACACAAATAACAGGTTTCAGAACATTGGAACTCTGCTTCTTGAGCCTGAGTTAAGGCCTTTGGAACATTTAAGCTGTAAAGTCTATCAATTTCATTAGCTATTGAGATCAAACAGTCCATAAACTTTTCTGCAGCGTCAGGTCCACGATAAATAACAGGTTGGCTTGGAAGATTTGTCTTTATGTGTTCCACAGCGGGTGATGGTTTAACGTATATACCAAAGCTCATAGGAACATGACTCTGGTATGGCACTGTATAACTTGCTTCAGGATTGGGCAAACATGTTTGATAGGGTAAGAGTATACTTTCGAAATCTGCATAGATAACGTAAGGTATTCTTAGCATTTTTTCCACGTTTAAAAATTTGACAATGGGGTTTTTAATAGGCATTTCAACCCTAGCAATGTCATGCTGGACACACAAAGCTCTATGTTCTTTCAATTTTTCCATTCCTTGTTGTCCATATTGATTATCAAAGTGAGTAAAACACCGTTTACACGTATATATCTTATGTTCACGGCGGGTAATCTGATGTGCTACTAGTTTATCAAAATCTTTGATAAAGACGTAGTGGTTCTGGCCGGATGATGAACTTAGCAGAAGGAGGTCGCGATGGTCTTGCATCTCTTGATCCACAACCTTTAGAGGGAACAATTTGTTGTCTTGTTCCAATCCAAATACATTAATGGATATATCGTTGGCTTTTTCAAATTTGGGAATGTCAACTAGCGATGTAGGAAACGATATTACAGAAAAATCATACTTGTTGTCCAGGTCCTTGTATTTACTAATGCGATGAGCATTCTTTTTAACCAGTTTTGCTAAAATGGCATACATAAAACACTTTTCATCATTCAAATTTTCAGGATTAATGCAGGCTTTTCTTGCTTGTATAGCTGCTGGTAATGGAATATATGTGCTTCCACGCAAGGGATTGTACTTATTTATTTTCAATCGTACTCCTTCCACTGCTAACAAAGCCCAATTACTGCCTTTTAGCTCAGATTCCTCCATTTCCGTAGTTAACTTTGTAAATTGTGTTTCCAAGAAACTACTTAAGTCCGTTTCCAAAAATAGGGCCTGATTTCGTGTTTTAAAAGCACGATCTGTAATGTCATTGGTAGATGTATGAATGAATCTACATTCAGCCACAAGATTAACTTTTATCGACTTGTGCATTGCTAGTTCTTTCTGCATAGCTTGTATTATTTGCTGTTTGGACTCTTTAAGGTATGAATTTAAATCCTTGCACGTATCGCAACGAATGAAATAGGATTTAAGTCGACCTTCAAAAGATGTCTCATATTCAATAAGTCCATTTTTGTCAGGGACCAATGACAGTAGGTAATGTTTTGTAGGCTCTGCCTTTTGTCTTTTAGCTGCCGACACAACATTACAACATTCTTCATGACGACGTCCATTGTAGGCATTGTTGAATGTACTACCACAGGTCTTGCACTCATGAAATTCACCACACGATACTTCATGTCGCTTCCTATGATAGTCTCGAAGAAAAGTCTTTCCACACTCTTTACACATATAGCTAGGAATGGCTTCTTCCATTATGATTGTTGATTTCTGCAAACAGCTGCTTACTGCGTATCACAGGGCTAGAGGTTGGTCAGTGAGACGGTCTTTCACGATGTGAACACCGTGAGAGGTAGTAGTCAACTGGTGCTATTCTTGTGAAGGGTCCTCTAATATACCCCTAGTCTAGACCAACAGCTCTTTACAGCGTATGACAAGGCTGTATACTGGACAGTGAGACGGTCTTTCACGATGTGAACACTGTAACAAGTAGTAGTCAACTGATTATATACTTGCTAAGGGTTCTCTAATATACAATAGTCAAGACCAACAGCTACTTACTGAGTAGTACAAGGCTGTACAATAGTTGTTTTGACAGTCTTTCACGATGTGGTCACTGTGAATAATGGTAGTAGTCAACTGATGATATTCTTGATAAGGGTCCTCTAATATACCCCTGGTTAAGGGTAACAGCTGTTCACCGCTTATGACAAGGCTAAAGACTGGTTACTTCAACGGTCTTTCACAATGTTAACACTGTGACAGGTAGTAGTCAACTGAAAATATTCTTATGGCCTACTCAAGGTTATCAGGTACTTACTGCATATCAAAAGGCTGTACACTCATGTGTGTTAGGCACTCTTTTTTGCTAAGGACCCCAATATTCCCTACACAAGGCTATACATGTTAGTTCTAAACACTTAGTGGTTAATTGTATATTCAATTTTTGTACAAAGCTTATACAAGCACGTTTTATGAGGTAAAACTTTGTTAAATAACTGCATGCGACACGCAAAGTATGTTTCCGCTATCTAGCGGTGACTATGAGTACTACTTGAACGACCAGCATGCTACCTAGCGCTCCATTTCAACACTCGCTCACTGAACGATCAGCATGCTATCTAGCGGTCGATAGCAATACTCCTCAACTACCAGCCTGCTATCTATCGGTCAATATGACAACTCACTCAACTACCGACATGCTACATGGCTCTTTTGGTCAGTTTTTTGTTGGCTTTTTTTTGGTCAGTTTTTGTTGGCTTTTTTGTTGGCCTTTGTTGGCTTTTGTTGGCTTTTGTTGGCTTTTTTGTTGGCTTTTGTTGGCTGTTGTTGGCTTTTGTTGGCTTTTGTTGGCTTTTGTATTAGCTCTTTCATATTTGCTCTTGCTTGTGGGGGCTTATTATTTGGTCTTGGAAAGTATGTCAGTCCTTTTTTTATGGCTGCAAAATGCTTACAGCCATGTTTGTAAGCAGCAACAACAACAACAACAACACACAAAATTCAAAAAAAATCCAAAGTACTCTAAGGTTTATCAATGACTCTCAACTCTTACACTTACCTCTATCCCATGCCTAGTCAAAAAAGTAGTGTATTTTTCAAATTTTTCAAAAAAATATTTGGAAAGTAGGCTATATCATTAAACTAAAAATCCTGAAAAGACATATGTTAACTCCAACACCTACCTCTATACCACTCTCAGTCCAAAAATAATGTATTTTTCAAATTTTCCAAAACATATTTCCGAAAATGGGTTATATTTCCGAAATTAAAAAGTTAACAAAACATGTTTGTTTGACATAAATGAATGGCCTTTGCCTCCTCTACCACTGTACCAAGTCCCAGGTCTCCAGGACAAAAAAAAATTTTTTAAAGGGTTTTATTTCCAAAATTAGGAATTTTACAAAAAAGTTTGTTTGACATAAATGAATGGCCTTTACCCCCTCTACCCCCACACTAAGTCTCATGTCTCTAGGACAACAAAAATAAAATTTTCAAAATGGGCTTATATTTCCAAAATTAGGAATTCTACAAAAAAGTTTGTTTGACGTAAATCAATGGTCTTTACCCCCTCTATTCCAACACCAAGTCTCAGGTCTCTAGGTCAACAAAAATAAAATTTGGAAAAAATGGTCACTATTTTGGAAACTAGGAATTCTACAAAAAAGTTTGTTTAACATAAATGAAAGGTCTCTATCCCCTCTACTTGTAAACCAAGTTCCAGGTATGTGAGACAAAAATGAAAAAAGTTCAATTGGGAAAGTAGGCGATTTTTCATATAACCAAACATTCAAAAATGTGTTCATTGGGCTGCAAATAATGGCCTCTATGTCCTTTATTTTTATAATAAAACGTTTTTATTTTTTTCATTTTTTTGAAAAAAGTTCAATTTTGAATTTTTTATAATTTAGAAACTAAAGAGTTTTCAAAAAATTTTGTTTGACATAAATGAATGGTCTTGACCCCCTCTACCCCCAAAATAAATTTCAAGTCTCTAGGACAAGAAATAACAGTAGTGGAGTACTAGGAGTTCTGCCCCACTTCAAAACCCCCCTTGCTCTACTACTAAGCCTCAGCCATGTTAAATATCTCTTGAACGCATGGTCCGATTTTGACAAATGAGGTATTGTTGGACTCGGGCTGACGTCCTCTTTGCTATGGACCACTCATTATATTTTTCAAAAAAATTTTGAAAAATATAATGAGTGGTCCATAGCAAAGAGGACGTCAGCCCGAGTCCAACAATACCTCATTTGTCAAAATCGGACCATGCGTTCAAGAGATATTTAACATGGCTGAGGCTTAGTAGTAGAGCAAGGGGGGTTTTGAAGTGGGGCAGAACTCCTAGTACTCCACTACTGTTATTTCTTGTCCTAGAGACTTGAAATTTATTTTGGGGGTAGAGGGGGTCAAGACCATTCATTTATGTCAAACAAAATTTTTTGAAAACTCTTTAGTTTCTAAATTATAAAAAATTCAAAATTGAACTTTTTTCAAAAAAATGAAAAAAATAAAAACGTTTTATTATAAAAATAAAGGACATAGAGGCCATTATTTGCAGCCCAATGAACACATTTTTGAATGTTTGGTTATATGAAAAATCGCCTACTTTCCCAATTGAACTTTTTTCATTTTTGTCTCACATACCTGGAACTTGGTTTACAAGTAGAGGGGATAGAGACCTTTCATTTATGTTAAACAAACTTTTTTGTAGAATTCCTAGTTTCCAAAATAGTGACCATTTTTTCCAAATTTTATTTTTGTTGACCTAGAGACCTGAGACTTGGTGTTGGAATAGAGGGGGTAAAGACCATTGATTTACGTCAAACAAACTTTTTTGTAGAATTCCTAATTTTGGAAATATAAGCCCATTTTGAAAATTTTATTTTTGTTGTCCTAGAGACATGAGACTTAGTGTGGGGGTAGAGGGGGTAAAGGCCATTCATTTATGTCAAACAAACTTTTTTGTAAAATTCCTAATTTTGGAAATAAAACCCTTTAAAAAATTTTTTTTTGTCCTGGAGACCTGGGACTTGGTACAGTGGTAGAGGAGGCAAAGGCCATTCATTTATGTCAAACAAACATGTTTTGTTAACTTTTTAATTTCGGAAATATAACCCATTTTCGGAAATATGTTTTGGAAAATTTGAAAAATACATTATTTTTGGACTGAGAGTGGTATAGAGGTAGGTGTTGGAGTTAACATATGTCTTTTCAGGATTTTTAGTTTAATGATATAGCCTACTTTCCAAATATTTTTTTGAAAAATTTGAAAAATACACTACTTTTTTGACTAGGCATGGGATAGAGGTAAGTGTAAGAGTTGAGAGTCATTGATAAACCTTAGAGTACTTTGGATTTTTTTTTGAATTTTGTGTGTTGTTGTTGTTGTTGTTGCTGCTTACAAACATGGCTGTAAGCATTTTGCAGCCATAAAAAAAGGACTGACATACTTTCCAAGACCAAATAATAAGCCCCCACAAGCAAGAGCAAATATGAAAGAGCTAATACAAAAGCCAACAAAAGCCAACAAAAGCCAACAACAGCCAACAAAAGCCAACAAAAAAGCCAACAAAAGCCAACAAAAGCCAACAAAGGCCAACAAAAAAGCCAACAAAAACTGACCAAAAAAAAGCCAACAAAAAACTGACCAAAAGAGCCATGTAGCATGTCGGTAGTTGAGTGAGTTGTCATATTGACCGATAGATAGCAGGCTGGTAGTTGAGGAGTATTGCTATCGACCGCTAGATAGCATGCTGATCGTTCAGTGAGCGAGTGTTGAAATGGAGCGCTAGGTAGCATGCTGGTCGTTCAAGTAGTACTCATAGTCACCGCTAGATAGCGGAAACATACTTTGCGTGTCGCATGCAGTTATTTAACAAAGTTTTACCTCATAAAACGTGCTTGTATAAGCTTTGTACAAAAATTGAATATACAATTAACCACTAAGTGTTTAGAACTAACATGTATAGCCTTGTGTAGGGAATATTGGGGTCCTTAGCAAAAAAGAGTGCCTAACACACATGAGTGTACAGCCTTTTGATATGCAGTAAGTACCTGATAACCTTGAGTAGGCCATAAGAATATTTTCAGTTGACTACTACCTGTCACAGTGTTAACATTGTGAAAGACCGTTGAAGTAACCAGTCTTTAGCCTTGTCATAAGCGGTGAACAGCTGTTACCCTTAACCAGGGGTATATTAGAGGACCCTTATCAAGAATATCATCAGTTGACTACTACCATTATTCACAGTGACCACATCGTGAAAGACTGTCAAAACAACTATTGTACAGCCTTGTACTACTCAGTAAGTAGCTGTTGGTCTTGACTATTGTATATTAGAGAACCCTTAGCAAGTATATAATCAGTTGACTACTACTTGTTACAGTGTTCACATCGTGAAAGACCGTCTCACTGTCCAGTATACAGCCTTGTCATACGCTGTAAAGAGCTGTTGGTCTAGACTAGGGGTATATTAGAGGACCCTTCACAAGAATAGCACCAGTTGACTACTACCTCTCACGGTGTTCACATCGTGAAAGACCGTCTCACTGACCAACCTCTAGCCCTGTGATACGCAGTAAGCAGCTGTTTGCAGAAATCAACAATCATAATGGAAGAAGCCATTCCTAGCTATATGTGTAAAGAGTGTGGAAAGACTTTTCTTCGAGACTATCATAGGAAGCGACATGAAGTATCGTGTGGTGAATTTCATGAGTGCAAGACCTGTGGTAGTACATTCAACAATGCCTACAATGGACGTCGTCATGAAGAATGTTGTAATGTTGTGTCGGCAGCTAAAAGACAAAAGGCAGAGCCTACAAAACATTACCTACTGTCATTGGTCCCTGACAAAAATGGACTTATTGAATATGAGACATCTTTTGAAGGTCGACTTAAATCCTATTTCATTCGTTGCGATACGTGCAAGGATTTAAATTCATACCTTAAAGAGTCCAAACAGCAAATAATACAAGCTATGCAGAAAGAACTAGCAATGCACAAGTCGATAAAAGTTAATCTTGTGGCTGAATGTAGATTCATTCATACATCTACCAATGACATTACAGATCGTGCTTTTAAAACACGAAATCAGGCCCTATTTTTGGAAACGGACTTAAGTAGTTTCTTGGAAACACAATTTACAAAGTTAACTACGGAAATGGAGGAATCTGAGCTAAAAGGCAGTAATTGGGCTTTGTTAGCAGTGGAAGGAGTACGATTGAAAATAAATAAGTACAATCCCTTGCGTGGAAGCACATATATTCCATTACCAGCAGCTATACAAGCAAGAAAAGCCTGCATTAATCCTGAAAATTTGAATGATGAAAAGTGTTTTATGTATGCCATTTTAGCAAAACTGGTTAAAAAGAATGCTCATCGCATTAGTAAATACAAGGACCTGGACAACAAGTATGATTTTTCTGTAATATCGTTTCCTACATCGCTAGTTGACATTCCCAAATTTGAAAAAGCCAACGATATATCCATTAATGTATTTGGATTGGAACAAGACAACAA
>CAMPQE020000375.1:0-49407 GCA_946902985.2 Meconema thalassinum | reverse complement strand
GAGTCTAGCCGGGTTTGTAGTGGCTCATTAAATGCTCAAAGTCACAGTATCTGTAACAACATTATCATTGATATTGACAGAGTCTAGACGGGTCTGTGGTGGCTCATTAAATGCTCAAAGTCACAGTATCTGTAACAACATTATCATGGCTATTGACAGAGTCTAGACGGGTTTGTAGTGGACCATTAAATGCTCAAAGTCACAGTATCTGTAACACCATTATCATGGCTATTGATAGAGTCTAGACGGGTTTGTAGTGGCTCATTAAATGCTCAAAGTCACAGTATCTGTAACAACATTATCATGGCTATTGACAGACTCTAGACGGGTTTGTAGTGGCTCATTAAATGCTCAAAGTCACAGTATCTGTAACAACATTATCATTGCTATTGACAGAGTCTAGACGGGTCTGTGGTGGCTCATTAAATGCTCAAAGTCACAGTATCTGTAACAACATTATCATGGCTATTGAAAGAGTCTAGACGGGTTTGTAGTGGCTCATTAAATGCTCAAAGTCACAGTATCTGTAACAACATTATCATTGCTATTGACAGAGTCTAGGACGGGTCTGTGGTGGCTCATTAAATGCTCAAAGTCACAGTATCTGTAACAACATTATCATGGCTATTGACAGAGTCTGGACGGGTTTGTAGTGGACCATTAAATGCTCAAAGTCACAGTATCTGTAACACCATTATCATGTCTATTGATAGAGTCTAGACGGGTTTGTAGTGGCTCATTAAATGCTCAAAGTCACAGTATCTGTAACAACATTATCATGGCTATTGACAGAGTCTAGACGGGTTTGTAGTGGCTCATTAAATGCTCAAAGTCACAGTATCTGTAACAACATTATCATGGCTATTGACAGAGTCTAGACGGGTTTGTAGTGGCTCATTAAATGTTCAAAGTCACTGTACCTGTAACAACCTTATCATGGCTATTGACAGAGTCTAGACGGGTTTGTAGTGGCTCATTATATGCTCAAAGTCACAGTATCTGTAACAACATTATCATGGCTATTGACAGAGTCTAGACGGGTTTGTAGTGGCTCATTAAATGCTCAAAGTCACAGAATCTGTAACACCATTATCATGGCTATTGACAGAGTCTAGACGGGTTTGTAGTGGCTCATTAAATGCTCAAAGTCACTGTATCTGTAACAACCTTATCATGGCTATTGACAGAGTCTAGACGGGTTTGTAGTGGCTCATTAAATGCTCAAAGTCACAGTATCTGTAACACCATTATCATGGCTATTGACAGAGTCTAGACGGGTTTGTAGTGGCTTTTTAAATGCTCAAAATCACAGTATCTGTAACAACATTATCATGGCTATTGGCAGAGTCTAGACGGGTTTGTGGGTGGCTCATTAAATGCTCAAAGTCACAGTATCTGTAACAACATTATCATGGCTATTGACAGAGTCTAGACGGGTTTGTAGTGGCTCATTAAATGCTCAAAGTCACAGTATCTTTAACAACATTATCATGGCTATTTACAGAGTCTAGACGGGTTTGTGGTGGCTCATTAAATGCTCAAAGTCACAGTATCTGTAACACCATTATAATGGCTATTGATAGAGTCCTAGACGGGTTTGTGGTGGCTCATTAAATGCTCAAAGTCACAGTATCTGTAACTCCATTATCATGGCTATTGACAGAGTATAGACGGGTTTGTAGTGGGCCATTAAAGGCTCAAAGTCAAAGTATCTGTAACACCATTATCATGGCTATTGATATAGTCTAGACGGGTTTGTGGTGCCTCATTAAATGCTCAAAGTCACAGTATCTGTAACACCATTATCATGGCTATTGATAGAGTCTAGACGGGTTTGTAGTGGCTCATTAAATGCTCAAAGTCACAGTACCTGTAACACCATTATCATGGCTATTGATAGAGTCTAGACGGGTTTGTAGTGGACCATTAAATGCTCAAAGTCACAGTATCTGTAACAACATTATCATGGCTATTGACAGAGTCTAGACGGGTTTGTGGTGGCTCATTAAATGCTCAAAGTAACAGTATCTGTAACACCATTATCATGGCTATTGACAGAGTCTAGACGGGTTTGTAGTGGCTCATTAAATGCTCAAAGTCACTGTATCTCTACCAACCTTATCATGGCTATTGACAGAGTCTAGACGGGATTGTAGTTTCTCATTAAATGCTCAAATTCACTGTATCTGTAACAACATTATCATGGCTATTGACAGAGTCTAGACGAGTTTGTGGTGCCTCATTAAATGCTCAAAGTCACAGTATCTGTAACAAACTTATCATGGCTATTGACAGAGTCTAGTCGGGTTTGTAGTGGCTCATTAAATGCTCAAAGTCACAGTATCTCTAACAACCTTATCATGGCTATTGACAGAGTCTAGACGGGTTTGTAGTGGCTCATTAAATGCTCAAAGTAACAGTATCTGTAACACCATTATCATGGCTATTGACAGAGTCTAGACGGGTTTGTAGTGGCTCATTAAATGCTCAAAGTCACTGTATCTCTAACAACCTTATCATGGCTATTGACAGAGTCTAGACGGGTTTGTAGTGGCTCATTAAATGCTCAAATTCACTGTATCTGTAACAACATTATCATGGCTATTGACAGAGCCTAGGCGGGTTTGTAGTGGCTCATTAAATGCTCAAAGTCACAGTATCTGTAACAACATTATCATGGCTATTGACAGAGTATAGACGGGTTTGTAGTGGCTCATTAAATGCTTAAAGTCACAGTATCTCTAACACCATTATCATGGCTATTGACAGAGTCTAGACGGGTTTGTAGTGGACCATTAAATGCGCAAAGTCACAGTATCTGTAACAACATTATCATGGCTATTGACAGAGTCTAGACGGGTTTGTGGTGGCTCATTAAATGCTCAAAGTCAAAGTATCTGTAACACCATTATCATGGCTATTGACAGAGTCTAGACGGGTTTGTAGTGGCTCATTAAATGCTCAAATTCACTGTATCTGTAACAACATTATCATGGCTATTGACAGAGCCTAGGCGGGTTTGTAGTGGCTCATTAAATGCTCAAAGTCACAGTATCTGTAACAACATTATCATGGCTATTGACAGAGTATAGACGGGTTTGTAGTGGCTCATTAAATGCTTAAAGTCACAGTATCTCTAACACCATTATCATGGCTATTGACAGAGTCTAGACGGGTTTGTAGTGGACCATTAAATGCGCAAAGTCACAGTATCTGTAACAACATTATCATGGCTATTGACAGAGTCTAGACGGGTTTGTGGTGGCTCATTAAATGCTCAAAGTCAAAGTATCTGTAACACCATTATCATGGCTATTGACAGAGTCTAGACGGGTTTGTAGTGGCTCATTAAATGCTCAAAGTCACTGTATCTGTAACAACCTTATCATGGCTATTGACAGAGTCTAGTCGGGTTTGTAGTGGCTCATTAAATGCTCAAAGTCACTGTATCTGTAGCAACATTATCATGGCTATTGACAGAGTCTAGACGGGTTTGTGGTGCCTCATTAAATGCTCAAAGTCACTGTATCTGTAACACCATTATCATGGCTATTGACAGAGTCTAGAAGGGTTTGTAGTGGCTCATTACATGCTCAAAGTCACAGTATCTGTAACAACATTATCATGGCTATTGACAGAGTCTAGACGGGTTTGTAGTGGCTCATTAAATGCTGAAAGTCACAGTATCAGTAACAACATTATCATGGCTATTGACAGAGTCTAGACGGGTTTGTAGTGGCTCATTACATGCTCAAAGTCACAGTATCTGTAACAACATTATCATTGCTATTGACAGAGTCTAGACGGGTCTGTGGTGGCTCATTAAATGCTCAAAGTCACAGTATCTGTAACAACATTATCATGGCTCTTGACAGAGTCTAGACGGGTTTGTAGTGGACCATTAAATGCTCAAAGTCACAGTATCTGTAACACCATTATCATGGCTATTGATAGAGTCTAGACGGGTTTGTAGTGGCTCATTAAATGCTCAAAGTCACAGTATCTGTAACAACATTATCATGGCTATTGACAGACTCTAGACGGGTTTGTAGTGGCTCATTAAATGCTCAAAGTCACAGTATCTGTAACAACATTATCATTGCTATTGACAGAGTCTAGACGGGTCTGTGGTGGCTCATTAAATGCTCAAAGTCACAGTATCTGTAACAACATTATCATGGCTATTGACAGAGTCTAGACGGGTTTGTAGTGGCTCATTAAATGCTCAAAGTCACAGTATCTGTAACAACATTATCATTGCTATTGACAGAGTCTAAACGGGTCTGTGGTGGCTCATTAAATGCTCAAAGTCACAGTATCTGTAACAACATTATCATGGCTATTGACAGAGTCTGGACGGGTTTGTAGTGGACCATTAAATGCTCAAGGTCACAGTATCTGTAACACCATTATCATGGCTATTGATAGAGTCTAGACGGGTTTGTAGTGGCTCATTAAATGCTCAAAGTCACAGTATCTGTAACAACATTATCATGGCTATTGACAGAGTCTAGACGGGTTTGTAGTGGCTCATTAAATGCTCAAAGTCACAGTATCTGTAACAACATTATCATGGCTATTGACAGAGTCTAGACGGGTTTGTAGTGGCTCATTAAATGTTCAAAGTCACTGTATCTGTAACAACCTTATCATGGCTATTGACAGAGTCTAGACGGGTTTGTAGTGGCTCATTAAATGCTCAAAGTCACAGTATCTGTAACACCATTATCATGGCTATTGACAGAGTCTAGACGGGTTTGTAGTGGCTTTTTAAATGCTCAAAATCACAGTATCTGTAACAACATTATCATGGCTATTGGCAGAGTCTAGACGGGTTTGTGGTGGCTCATTAAATGCTCAAAGTCACAGTATCTGTAACAACATTATCATGGCTATTGACAGAGTCTAGACGGGTTTGTAGTGGCTCATTAAATGCTCAAAGTCACAGTATCTTTAACAACATTATCATGGCTATTTACAGAGTCTAGACGGGTTTGTGGTGGCTCATTAAATGCTCAAAGTCACAGTATCTGTAACACCAATATAATGGCTATTGATAGAGTCTAGACGGGTTTGTGGTGGCTCATTAAATGCTCAAAGTCACAGTATCTGTAACTCCATTATCATGGCTATTGACAGAGTATAGACGGGTTTGTAGTGGGCCATTAAAGGCTCAAAGTCACAGTATCTGTAACACCATTATCATGGCTATTGATATAGTCTAGACGGGTTTGTGGTGCCTCATTAAATGCTCAAAGTCACAGTATCTGTAACACCATTATCATGGCTATTGATAGAGTCTAGACGGGTTTGTAGTGGCTCATTAAATGCTCAAAGTCACAGTACCTGTAACACCATTATCATGGCTATTGATAGAGTCTAGACGGGTTTGTAGTGGACCATTAAATGCTCAAAGTCACAGTATCTGTAACAACATTATCATGGCTATTGACAGAGTCTAGACGGGTTTGTGGTGGCTCATTAAATGCTCAAAGTAACAGTATCTGTAACACCATTATCATGGCTATTGACAGAGTCTAGACGGGTTTGTAGTGGCTCATTAAATGCTCAAAGTCACTGTATCTCTACCAACCTTATCATGGCTATTGACAGAGTCTAGACGGGTTTGTAGTTTCTCATTAAATGCTCAAATTCACTGTATCTGTAACAACATTATCATGGCTATTGACAGAGTCTAGACGAGTTTGTGGTGCCTCATTAAATGCTCAAAGTCACAGTATCTGTAACAAACTTATCATGGCTATTGACAGAGTCTAGACGGGTTTGTAGTGGCTCATTAAATGCTCAAAGTCACAGTATCTCTAACAACCTTATCATGGCTATTGACAGAGTCTAGACGGGTTTATAGTGGCTCATTAAATGCTCAAAATAACAGTATCTGTAACACCATTATCATGGCTATTGACAGAGTCTAGACGGGTTTGTAGTGGCTCATTAAATGCTCAAAGTCACTGTATCTCTAACAACCTTATCATGGCTATTGACAGAGTCTAGACGGGTTTGTAGTGGCTCATTAAATGCTCAAATTCACTGTATCTGTAACAACATTATCATGGCTATTGACAGAGTCTAGACGAGTTTGTGGTGTCTCATTAAATGCTCAAAGTCACAGTATCTGTAACAACATTATCATGGCTATTGACAGAGTCTAGACGGGTTTGTAGTGGCTCATTAAATGCTCAAAGTCACAGTATCTCTAACACCATTATCATGGCTATTGACAGAGTCTAGACGGGTTTGTAGTGGACCATTAAATGCTCAAAGTCACAGTATCTGTAACAACATTATCATGGCTATTGACAGAGTCTAGACGGGTTTGTGGTGGCTCATTAAATGCTCAAAGTCAAAGTATCTGTAACACCATTATCATGGCTATTGACAGAGTCTAGACGGGTTTGTAGTGGCTCATTAAATGCTCAAAGTCACTGTATCTGTAACAACCTTATCATGGCTATTGACAGAGTCTAGTCGGGTTTGTAGTGGCTCATTAAATGCTCAAAGTCACTGTACCTGTAGCAACATTATCATGGCTATTGACAGAGTCTAGACGGGTTTGTGGTGCCTCATTAAATGCTCAAAGTCACTGTATCTGTAACACCATTATCATGGCTATTGACAGAGTCTAGAAGGGTTTGTAGTGGCTCATTAAATGCTCAAAGTCACAGTATCTGTAACAACATTATCATGGCTATTGACAGAGTCTAGACGGGTTTGTAGTGGCTCATTAAATGCTCAAAGTCACAGTATCAGTAACAACATTATCATGGCTATTGACAGAGTCTAGACGGGTTTGTAGTGGCTCATTAAATGCTCAAATTCACAGTATCTGTAACAACATTATCATTGCTATTGACAGAGTCTAGACGGGTCTGTGGTGGCTCATTAAATGCTCAAAGTCACAGTATCTGTAACAACATTATCATGGCTATTGACAGAGTCTAGACGGGTTTGTAGTGGCTCATTAAATGCTCAAAGTCACAGTATCTGTAACAACATTATCATTGCCATTGACAGAGTCTAGACGGGTCTGTGGTGGCTCATTAAATGCTCAAAGTCACAGTATCTGTAACAACATTATCATGGCTATTGACAGAGTCTAGACGGGTTTGTAGTGGACCATTAAATGCTCAAAGTCACAGTATCTGTAACACCATTATCATGGCTATTGATAGAGTCTAGACGGGTTTGTAGTGGCTCATTAAATGCTCAAAGTCACAGTATCTGTAACAACATTATCATGGCTATTGACAGAGTCTAGACGAGTTTGTAGTGGCTCATTAAATGCTCAAAGTCACAGTAACTGTAACAACATTATCATGGCTATTGACAGAGTCTAGACGGGTTTGTAGTGGCTCATTAAATGCTCAAAGTCACTGTATCTGTAACACCATTATCATGGCTATTGACAGAGTCTAGACGGGTTTGTAGTGGCTCATTAAATGCTCAAAGTCACTGTATCTGTTACACCATTATCATGGCTATTGACAGAGTCTAGACGGGTTTGTAGTGGCTCATTAAATGCTCAAAGTCACAGTATCTGTAACAACATTATCATGGCTATTAACAGAGTCTAGACGGGTATGTAGTGGCTCATTAAATGCTCAAAGTCACAGTATCTGTAACAACATTATCCTGACTATTGACTTAGTCTGGACGGGTTTGTAGTGGCTCATTAAATGCTCAAAGTCACAGTATCTGTAACAACATTATCATGGCAATTGACAGAGTCTAGACGGGTTTGTAGTGACTCATTAAATGCTCAAAGTCACAGTATCTTTTACAACATTATCATGGCTATTGACATAGTCTAGACGGGTTTGTAGTGGCTCATTAAATGCTCAAAGTCACAGTATCTGTAACAACCTTATCATGGCTATTGACAGAGTCTAGACGGGTTTGTAGTGGCTCATTAAATGGTCAAAGTCACAGTATCTGTAACAACATTATCATGGCTATTGACAGAGTCTAGACGGGTTTGTAGTGGCTCATTAAATGCTCAATGTCACTGTATCTGTAACAACCTTATCATGGCTATTGACAGAGTCTAGACGGGTTTGTAGTGGCTCATTAAATGCTCAAAGTCACAGTATCTGTAACGACATTATCATGGCTATTGACAGAGTCTAGACGGGTTTGTAGTGGCTCATTAAATGCTCAAAGACACAGTATCTGTAACACCATTATCATGGCTATTGACAGAGTCTAGACGGGTTTGTAGTGGCTCATTAAATGCTCAAAGTCACAGTATCTGTAACAACATTATCATGGCTATTGACTTAGTCTAGACGGGTTTGTAGTGGCTCAGTAAATGCTCAAAGTCACTGTATCTGTAACAACCTTATCATGGCTATTGACAGAGTCTAGACGGGTTTGTAGTGGCTCATTAAATGCTCAAAGTCACAGTATCTGTAACAAAATTATCATGGCTATTGACAGAGTCTAGACGGGTTTGTAGTGGCTCATTAAATGCTCAAAGTCACTGTACCTGTAACAACCTTATCATGGCTATTGACAGAGTCTAGACGGGTTTGTAGTGGCTCATTATATGCTCAAAGTCACAGTATCTGTAACAACATTATCATGGCTATTGACAGAGTCTAGACGGGTTTGTAGTGGCTCATTAAATGCTCAAAGTCACAGAATCTGTAACACCATTATCATGGCTATTGACAGAGTCTAGACGGGTTTGTAGTGGCTCATTAAATGCTCAAAGTCACAGTATCTGTAACAACATTATCATGGCTATTGACAGAGTCTAGACGGGTTTGTAGTGGCTCATTAAATGCTCAAAGTCACAGTATCTGTAACACCATTATCATGGCTATTGACAGAGTCTAGACGGGTTTGTAGTGGCTTTTTAAATGCTCAAAATCACAGTATCTGTAACAACATTATCATGGCTATTGGCAGAGTCTAGACGGGTTTGTGGTGGCTCATTAAATGCTCAAAGTCACAGTATCTGTAACAACATTATCATGGCTATTGACAGAGTCTAGACGGGTTTGTAGTGGCTCATTAAATGCTCAAAGTCACAGTATCTTTAACAACATTATCATGGCTATTTACAGAGTCTAGACGGGTTTGTGGTGGCTCATTAAATGCTCAAAGTCACAGTATCTGTAACACCATTATAATGGCTATTGATAGAGTCTAGACGGGTTTGTGGTGGCTCATTAAATGCTCAAAGTCACAGTATCTGTAACTCCATTATCATGGCTATTGACAGAGTCTAGACGGGTTTGTAGTGGGCCATTAAAGGCTCAAAGTCACAGTATCTGTAACACCATTATCATGGCTATTGATATAGTCTAGACGGGTTTGTGGTGCCTCATTAAATGCTCAAAGTCACAGTATCTGTAACACCATTATCATGGCTATTGATAGAGTCTAGACGGGTTTGTAGTGGCTCATTAAATGCTCAAAGTCACAGTACCTGTAACACCATTATCATGGCTATTGATAGAGTCTAGACGGGTTTGTAGTGGACCATTAAATGCTCAAAGTCACACTATCTGTAACAACATTATCATGGCTATTGACAGAGTCTAGACGGGTTTGTGGTGGCTCATTAAATGCTCAAAGTAACAGTATCTGTAACACCATTATCATGGCAATTGACAGAGTCTAGACGGGTTTGTAGTGGCTCATTAAATGCTCAAAGTCACTGTATCTCTAACAACCTTATCATGGCTATTGACAGAGTCTAGACGGGTTTGTAGTGGCTCATTAAATGCTCAAATTCACTGTATCTGTAACAACATTATCATGGCTATTGACAGAGTCTAGACGAGTTTGTGGTGCCTCATTAAATGCTCAAAGTCACAGTATCTGTAACAACCTTATCATGGCTATTCACAGAGTCTAGACGGGTTTGTAGTGGCTCATTAAATGCTCAAAGTCACAGTATATCTAACAACCTTATCATGGCTATTGACAGAGTCTAGACGGGTTTGTAGTGGCTCATTAAATGCTCAAAGTAACAGTATCTGTAACACCATTATCATGGCTATTGACAGAGTCTAGACGGGTTTGTAGTGGCTCATTAAATGCTCAAAGTCACTGTATCTCTAACAACCTTATCATGGCTATTGACAGAGTCTAGACGGGTTTGTAGTGGCTCATTAAATGCTCAAATTCACTGTATCTGTAACAACATTATCATGGCTATTGACAGAGTCTAGACGAGTTTGTGGTGCCTCATTAAATGCTCAAAGTCACAGTATCTGTAACAACCTTATCATGGCTATTGACAGAGTCTAGACGGGTTTGTAGTGGCTCATTAAATGCTCAAAGTCACAGTATCTGTAACACCATTATCATGGCTATTGACAGAGTCTAGACGGGTTTGTAGTGGCTCATTAAATGCTCAAAGTCACAGTATCTGTAACAACATTATCATGGCTATTGACAGAGTCTAGACGGGTTTGTAGTGGCTCATTAAACGCTCAAAGTCACAGTATCTGTAACAATATTATCATGGCTATTGACAGAGTCTAGACGGGTTTGTAGTGACTCATTAAATGCTCAAAGTCACAGTATCTGTAACAACATTATCATGGCTATTGACTTAGTCTAGACGGGTTTGTAGTGGCTCATTAAATGCTCAAAGTCACAGTATCTGTTACAACATTATCATGGCTATTGACAGAGTCTAGACGGGTTTGTAGTGACTCATTAAATGCTCAAAGTCACAGTATCTTTAACAACATTATCATGGCTAGTAGGTAATAAAGAGCGGTTCTGGGACAGGGGCTAATGGGCAAAATGGCCGCCGCGCGCAACTGCCCTGTGTTATTCTTATAGAGAGGTCAGTCATAGCTGGGTCAGGGGCTAATGGGCAATATGGCTGCCACGCCCTGAGACATTGCATGACGTCACAGAGAGAGGTTGACAGTGTAACGTTGCTAAATGGAATATTTATTATTATTATTATTATTATTATTATTATTATTATTATTATTATTAGGTAATCATGCATTGATCACGTACAATCAAGACCAGTCTTATATTGCCCCACTTTATGGTGTAGTGGCTAGCATTTTTAGCTGTTACTTTAGAGACCCGGGTTTGAGTCCTGGCTCTGTCAAGAAATGTAATTCTAGGCTGAGGGTTGGAATAGTGTACACTCAAACTTGTGAGGCAAAAAAAATCAGAGCAGCTATGTTTAATTCATACCTCAGCCATTCTGCCAAACCGAACTGAACCTAACCTAACCTAACTTGAAAGTAAAAAGAAAAAAAACTGAGAGCAAAAAAATGTAATCAGAAAGTAACAGCAAATGTAAGAGCACATATAATAAACTTAGTTAAAACCTAACCTAACCTAAACTAACTTCACCTAACCTAACCTAACCCAACTTAACCTAACCTAACCTAACTTCAAAGTGCAAGCAAAAAAAATGAGAGCAAAAATTGTAATGAAAAAATTAAGAGCAAATGTAATAACACAAATAATAAACTTAGTTATAACCTACCCTAACCTAACCTAACCTAACCTAACCAAGCATTTCCTCACCTAATTTCACCTAACCTAACTTCAAAGTAAATGCAAATATAAGAACAAAAAATGACAGCAAAAAGTGAAATCAAATAGTGTATACAAGAAAGTAAGAGCAAATGAAATAGCACAAATAATAAACTTAGTTATAACCTAACCAAACCTAACCTAACCCACAGAAACCTCATTTTAAGATTTTAGATTTTACATTTTAACATTTTACATTTTAACATTATAGATTTTTGATTTTTTTCATTTTACTTTTTTAGATTTTACATTTTTGATTTTTTGTATTTCAGTTTTAGTTTTTTTTTTAGATTTTACATTTCAAATTTAATATTTTTTGATTTTAGATTTAACAATTTCCATTTTCCGAAAAGAGTCACTTACCTAACCTCACCAAACCTAACTTTACCAAACCTAACTTAAGCTAATCCAAAGGGCTAATGCACATACACAAAGTATATAAGGACACATGCAACTCTCCTTATGCTAGTCTTATTGGCTACTGTACAACATGATCACTACCCCAACCGTCTTTTTTTTTTCATTTTGTTGTTTACTCATTTGTCAATTTTCCAATTTCCCATTTTCAGTTTTTTTAAATGTCAGTTTTAAGTTTTTTTAATTTCATAATATGGAAACATGGATTTTGCATTTTGTTGTTTACACATTTGTCAATTTTCCAATTTCCCATTTTCAGTTTTTTTAATGTCAATTTTAAGTTTTTAAATTTCATGATATGGAAACATGGATTTTTGCATTTTGTTGTTTACACATTTGTCAATTTACCAAATTCCCATTTACAGTTTTTAAAATTTTAGTTCAATGTTTTTTCTATTTTGTCAATATGGAAACATAGATTTTCCAATTTGTGTGTTTTACATGTTCATTTTGCATTAGGAGTGGAGAGAGGTGGGTAGTAATTAAAAATGTACAAGCAGTGTCCATACAATATTTTTTATTTTAAATACATGTACACTATTTACACTTAAATACATTTTTATATATAGTCTATTTTTTGTTATAAATTGTACAGTTGTTTTTATTTTTGTTTTCTATTTTATTTATTTTTGATTATGAATACTATTTTTTTATTTGTATAGTGCCATGGTTTTATTTACTAAATAGTTTTGTTTTATGTATTTGCTAGTTGCAGGCAGAAGATTTTGATATTCATAACTTAACTCTTTAAGCATGGTCAATGATTGAGTAATGACCATAGGCATGTGTACCTATACCATTAGCATCAATCACTCTTTTATCATCACCAGGACACAAAGCAATTTTGTTTAGCCTTATAGATGATATGTCATGTTGTTTAGAAGCGATAATGTTCATGGGTATTCTTTTTACATTGTTTTTCATGACACAATCCTTATAATCTTGAAAGCTTATACAATTTTTGACAACACCTCTGCTAATACCTTTAATCTTTTTGATTTCTTTACCATTTATGTCTAAAGCATACATTTTAGCTCTAAGTCCAACAAATGCTTTTATAATTTGTCCACAAGCCTCGTCTTTAAATTTCCCCAACGTTTTCTTGTTTGATGTAGAGTAACATATGTGATTAGTAGGATAATCTGATGTGTCCAGGTGTTGTAGGAAATCCAACTTGTCTTGATATACATCTGGGGTGTTAACCAAATATATGAACGAGTCAGTATCCATATACATGAGTTTAAGATTGTCCATGCCATAATAAGGTAGCAGGACATCATAGTGGTGGGAATACATGAGAGTTTTTGAAATATCCAGTATACACATTCCAATATATATAGGCTTATTGAATACAATGTTACGTTTAGCCATGTGGAAAGCAGCTAGGTTAGGGCCATAAATTGTTCTGTCGATAAATGTCGGCTTTGCTATTAGCTTTTCTGCCTTTTTGCTGTCAGTCACAAGACGTATGTCTATTCTTTTACGGATATTTTCCATTGTTTTCCCAAAAATGGCATTGTTGAATAATTTGTACAGATTTTTCTCAAAATCATTTTTGGCTTGTTTTCGAAGGTTGTTATTAAAATCAACGTATGCCTTTAACCAAGGTCTTTGTTTAAACTTTAACACACGATGAATTTTTATCAATTTTATTCCATGATCTAAAGCCTGTTTTAATGCCATGTAGTGAACAACATATCGCCTTCGATTTCCAAGATGAGGAATTAGTTTTTTCAGAGACGAATCCTTAGGTTGTGTACACTCTGGTAGGAAAGGTAAATCGTTGTGTAGATCATGAAGGTCAGATGGGTAATCAACATCAACGTCTAGAATGTATCCCACAGGATCGTCTTTCTTTAGTTTTTCTAGATCAACAGTATCTGGAGAAACCCACTGAAATCCACCATAAGGAAGGGAGTGGCACATAGCCCACCCGTATTGGTTGTTGGCATCATCATAGGTAATAAACTGCGATGGTTTCTCAGAATCATAGGTTTCCATGTATTTATTGTTAGCTTCAGCATACCGATGAGACACTTGGCATATGCCTCCACGTATTCCAGACTCGATTAGAAGAATCTGATCGTAATCCTGTAGCAATTCCAGTTCAATTCCTGTGTAAAGGAGCATTGCCTCAAAACTTAAACCAGGCGAAGTAAAAAAGTGTGCAGCATCCACTCGGTGTGTTTCTAGTGTTTTGTTTCTAAACGTTTCAAAGCTGTCTGCTAGAAGGAGTACATCTGAAGTTAGGTAGAGGTCACAATATTCCCCTAGAGTTTTAATGTTGAACTGATTCCACACATTTTTGGCATGTTCATAGTCTTCTTGACTAACATCTTCTTGACTTAATTTCTTAAAGAATGCCTCTTTTGGAGGTAAACACGTTTCACTTAACTTTTCCCAAGAGTCAATGTAGTCATAACAAAATACCCCTTTACGAGTCATGAGCATTGCATTTTCTTTTCCAAAGTACTTGTCTGTTTCAGGGTATGATGTTAAGTTGGAAACTAAGTTTTCCAAACTACTCGGCATTAACCGAAACGTGTCCACAAATCTAAGCTTAACATTTCCTACATATTTGGTAAAGGAAATGTACTTTTCTTTGGAGTTAGCGATAACATCCACTCTCTCAGTAGTACATCCCAATTGCTTTACAATGAAATTTGCGTCGTAGCCACTCATATTATGTAGAAACACAGGAACGGGGTTACGTGTTTTACACCTCAAATTACAGTTATTGTGAGCACTTCCACGGTATTCCCCTGTAATATGGCAGTGGTCTCGAACTTTCCAGTCCTGTTGGGTAAATGGTTTTTGACACAAATAACAGGTTTCAGAACATTGGAACTCTACTTCTTGATCCTCAGTTAAAGCCTTCGGAACATTTAAGCTGTAAAGGCGATCGATTTCATTAGCTATTGAAATCAAACAGTCCATAAACTTTTCTGCAGCGTCAGGTCCACGATAAATAAGAGGTCGGCTTGGAAGGTTTGTCTTTATGTGTTCCACAGCAGGTGAGAGTTTAACGTATATACCAAAGCTCATAGGAACATGACTCTGGTATGGCACTGTATAACTTGCTTCAGGATTGGGTAGACATGTTTGATAGGGTAACAGTATACTTTCAAAATCAGCATAGATAACGTAAGGTATTCTCAGCATTTTTTCCACGTTTAAAAATTTAACAATGGAGTTTTTAATAGGCATTTCAACCCTAGCAATGTCATGCTGGACACACAAAGCTCTATGTTCTTTCAATTTTTCCATTCCTTGTTGTCCATATCGATTATCAAAGTGTGTAAAACACCGTTTACACGTATATATCTTATGTTCATAGCGGGTAATCTGATGTCTTACTAGTTTATCAAAATCTTTGATAAAGACGTAGTGGTTCTGAGCGGATGATGAACTTAACAGGAGGAGGTCGCGATGGTCTTGCAGCTCTTGATCCACAATCTTTAGAGGAAACACTTTGTTGTCTTTTTCCAGTCCAAATACATCAATGGATATATCGTTGGCTTTTTCAAATTTGGGAATGTCAGCTAGTAATGTAGGAAATGATATTACAGAAAAATCATACTTGTTGTCCAGGTCCTTGTATTTACTAACGCGTTCAGCTTTCGTTTTAACCAGTTTTGCTAAAATGGCATACATAAAACACTTTTCATCCTTTAAGTTTTGAGGATTAATGCAGGCTTTTCTTGCTTGTATAGCTGCTGGTAATGGAATATATGTGCTGCCACGCAAGGGATTATACTTATTTATTTTCAATCGTACTCCTTCCACTGCTAACAAAGCCCAATTACTACCTTTTAGCTCAGATTCCTCCATTTCCGTAGTTAATTTTGTAAATTGTGTTTCCAAGAAACTACTTAAGTCCGTTTCCAAAAATAGGGCCTGATTTCGTGTTTTAAAAGCACGATCTGTAATTTCATTGGTAGATGTATGAATGAATCTACATTCAGCCACAAGATTAACTTTTATCGACTTGTGCATTGCTAGTTCTTTCTGCATAGCTTGTATTATTTGCTGTTTGGACTCTTTAAGGTATGAATTTAAATCCTTGCACGTATCGCAACGAATGAAATAGGATTTAAGTCGACCTTCAAAAGATGTCTCATATTCAATAAGTCCATTTTTGTCAGGGACCAATGACAGTAGGTAATGTTTTGTAGGCTCTGCTTTTTGTCTTTTAGCTGCCGACACAACATTACAACATTCTTCATGACGACGTCCGTTGTAGGCATTGTTGAATGTACAGCCACACGTTTTACACTCATGAAATTCCCCACACGAAACTTCATGACGCTTCCTATGATAGTCCCGAAGAAAAGTCTTTCCACACTCTTTACACATATAGCTAGGAATGGGTTCTTCCATCACGAATGTTGATTTCTGCAAACAGCTGCTTACTGCGTATCACAAGGCTAGAGGTTGGTCGGAGAGACGGTCTTTCACGATGTGAACACCATGAGAGGTAGTAGTCAACTGGTGATATTCTTGTGAAGGGTCCTCTAATATACCCCTAGTCTAGACCAACAACTCTTTACAGCGTATGACAAGGCTGTAGACTGGACAGTGAGACGGTATTTCACGATGTGAACACTGTAACAAGTAGTAGTCAACTGATTATATACTTGCTAAGGGTTCTCTAATATACAATAGTCAAGACCAACAGCTACTTACTGAGTAGTACAAGGCTGTACAATAGTTGTTTTGACAGTCTTTCACGATGTGGTCACTGTGAATAATGGTAGTCAACTGATGATATTCTTGATAAGGGTCCTCTAATATACCCCTGGTTAAGGGTAACAGCTGTTCACTGCTTATGACAAGGCTAAAGACTGGTTGCTTCAACGGTCTTTCACAATGTAAACACTGTGACAGGTAGTAGTCAACTGAAAATATTCTTATGGCCTACTCAAGGTTATCAGGTACTTACTGCATATCAAAAGGCTGTACACTCATGTGTGTTAGGCACTCTTTTTTGCTAAGGACCCCAATATTCCCTACACAAGGCTATACATGTTAGTTCTAAACACTTAGTGGTTAATTGTATATTCAATTTTTGTACAAAGCTTATACAAGCACGTTTTATGAGGTAAAACTTTGTTAAATAACTGCATGCGACACGCAAAGTATGTTTCCGCTATCTAGCGGTGACTATGAGTACTACTTGAACGACCAGCATGCTACCTAGCGCTCCATTTCAACACTCGCTCACTGAACGATCAGCATGCTATCTAGCGGTCGATAGCAATACTCCTCAACTACCAGCCTGCTATCTATCGGTCAATATGACAACTCACTCAACTACCGACATGCTACATGGCTCTTTTGGTCAGTTTTTTGTTGGCTTTTTTTGGTCAGTTTTTGTTGGCTTTTTTGTTGGCCTTTGTTGGCTTTTGTTGGCTTTTGTTGGCTTTTTTGTTGGCTTTTGTTGGCTGTTGTTGGCTTTTGTTGGCTTTTGTTGGCTTTTGTATTAGCTCTTTCATATTTGCTCTTGCTTGTGGGGGCTTATTATTTGGTCTTGGAAAGTATGTCAGTCCTTTTTTTATGGCTGCAAAATGCTTACAGCCATGTTTGTAAGCAGCAACAACAACAACAACAACACACAAAATTCAAAAAAAATCCAAAGTACTCTAAGGTTTATCAATGACTCTCAACTCTTACACTTACCTCTATCCCATGCCTAGTCAAAAAAGTAGTGTATTTTTCAAATTTTTCAAAAAAATATTTGGAAAGTAGGCTATATCATTAAACTAAAAATCCTGAAAAGACATATGTTAACTCCAACACCTACCTCTATACCACTCTCAGTCCAAAAATAATGTATTTTTCAAATTTTCCAAAACATATTTCCGAAAATGGGTTATATTTCCGAAATTAAAAAGTTAACAAAAAATGTTTGTTTGACATAAATGAATGGCCTTTGCCTCCTCTACCACTGTACCAAGTCCCAGGTCTCCAGGACAAAAAAAATAAAATTTTTAAAAAGGGTTTTATTTCCAAAATTAGGAATTTTACAAAAAAGTTTGTTTGACATAAATGAATGGCCTTTACCCCCTCTACCCCCACACTAAGTCTCATGTCTCTAGGACAACAAAAATAAAATTTTCAAAATGGGCTTATATTTCCAAAATTAGGAATTCTACAAAAAAGTTTGTTTGACGTAAATCAATAGTCTTTACCCCCTCTATTCCAACACCAAGTCTCAGGTCTCTAGGTCAACAAAAATAAAATTTGGAAAAAATGGTCACTATTTTGGAAACTAGGAATTCTACAAAAAAGTTTGTTTAACATAAATGAAAGGTCTCTATCCCCTCTACTTGTAAACCAAGTTCCAGGTATGTGAGACAAAAATGAAAAAAGTTCAATTGGGAAAGTAGGCGATTTTTCATATAACCAAACATTCAAAAATGTGTTCATTGGGCTGCAAATAATGGCCTCTATGTCCTTTATTTTTATAATAAAACGTTTTTATTTTTTACATTTTTTTGAAAAAAGTTCAATTTTGAAATTTTTATAATTTAGAAACTAAAGAGTTTTCAAAAAATTTTGTTTGACATAAATGAATGGTCTTGACCCCCTCTACCCCCAAAATAAATTTCAAGTCTCTAGGACAAGAAATAACAGTAGTGGAGTAGTGGGGGTTCTGCTTCACTTGACACTCCTGTGCCCAACAAACCAAGATGGCGGCCACGCCAAGTAAAGCAGAACCCCCCTACTCCACTACTGTTATTTCTTGTCCTAGAGACTTGAAATTTATTTTGGGGGTAGAGGGGGTCAAGACCATTCATTTATGTCAAACAAAATTTTTTGAAAACTCTTTAGTTTCTAAATTATAAAAATTTCAAAATTGAACTTTTTTCAAAAAAATGTAAAAAATAAAAACGTTTTATTATAAAAATAAAGGACATAGAGGCCATTATTTGCAGCCCAATGAACACATTTTTGAATGTTTGGTTATATGAAAAATCGCCTACTTTCCCAATTGAACTTTTTTCATTTTTGTCTCACATACCTGGAACTTGGTTTACAAGTAGAGGGGATAGAGACCTTTCATTTATGTTAAACAAACTTTTTTGTAGAATTCCTAGTTTCCAAAATAGTGACCATTTTTTCCAAATTTTATTTTTGTTGACCTAGAGACCTGAGACTTGGTGTTGGAATAGAGGGGGTAAAGACTATTGATTTACGTCAAACAAACTTTTTTGTAGAATTCCTAATTTTGGAAATATAAGCCCATTTTGAAAATTTTATTTTTGTTGTCCTAGAGACATGAGACTTAGTGTGGGGGTAGAGGGGGTAAAGGCCATTCATTTATGTCAAACAAACTTTTTTGTAAAATTCCTAATTTTGGAAATAAAACCCTTTTTAAAAATTTTATTTTTTTTGTCCTGGAGACCTGGGACTTGGTACAGTGGTAGAGGAGGCAAAGGCCATTCATTTATGTCAAACAAACATTTTTTGTTAACTTTTTAATTTCGGAAATATAACCCATTTTCGGAAATATGTTTTGGAAAATTTGAAAAATACATTATTTTTGGACTGAGAGTGGTATAGAGGTAGGTGTTGGAGTTAACATATGTCTTTTCAGGATTTTTAGTTTAATGATATAGCCTACTTTCCAAATATTTTTTTGAAAAATTTGAAAAATACACTACTTTTTTGACTAGGCATGGGATAGAGGTAAGTGTAAGAGTTGAGAGTCATTGATAAACCTTAGAGTACTTTGGATTTTTTTTGAATTTTGTGTGTTGTTGTTGTTGTTGTTGCTGCTTACAAACATGGCTGTAAGCATTTTGCAGCCATAAAAAAAGGACTGACATACTTTCCAAGACCAAATAATAAGCCCCCACAAGCAAGAGCAAATATGAAAGAGCTAATACAAAAGCCAACAAAAGCCAACAAAAGCCAACAACAGCCAACAAAAGCCAACAAAAAAGCCAACAAAAGCCAACAAAAGCCAACAAAGGCCAACAAAAAAGCCAACAAAAACTGACCAAAAAAAGCCAACAAAAAACTGACCAAAAGAGCCATGTAGCATGTCGGTAGTTGAGTGAGTTGTCATATTGACCGATAGATAGCAGGCTGGTAGTTGAGGAGTATTGCTATCGACCGCTAGATAGCATGCTGATCGTTCAGTGAGCGAGTGTTGAAATGGAGCGCTAGGTAGCATGCTGGTCGTTCAAGTAGTACTCATAGTCACCGCTAGATAGCGGAAACATACTTTGCGTGTCGCATGCAGTTATTTAACAAAGTTTTACCTCATAAAACGTGCTTGTATAAGCTTTGTACAAAAATTGAATATACAATTAACCACTAAGTGTTTAGAACTAACATGTATAGCCTTGTGTAGGGAATATTGGGGTCCTTAGCAAAAAAGAGTGCCTAACACACATGAGTGTACAGCCTTTTGATATGCAGTAAGTACCTGATAACCTTGAGTAGGCCATAAGAATATTTTCAGTTGACTACTACCTGTCACAGTGTTTACATTGTGAAAGACCGTTGAAGCAACCAGTCTTTAGCCTTGTCATAAGCAGTGAACAGCTGTTACCCTTAACCAGGGGTATATTAGAGGACCCTTATCAAGAATATCATCAGTTGACTACCATTATTCACAGTGACCACATCGTGAAAGACTGTCAAAACAACTATTGTACAGCCTTGTACTACTCAGTAAGTAGCTGTTGGTCTTGACTATTGTATATTAGAGAACCCTTAGCAAGTATATAATCAGTTGACTACTACTTGTTACAGTGTTCACATCGTGAAATACCGTCTCACTGTCCAGTCTACAGCCTTGTCATACGCTGTAAAGAGTTGTTGGTCTAGACTAGGGGTATATTAGAGGACCCTTCACAAGAATATCACCAGTTGACTACTACCTCTCATGGTGTTCACATCGTGAAAGACCGTCTCTCCGACCAACCTCTAGCCTTGTGATACGCAGTAAGCAGCTGTTTGCAGAAATCAACATTCGTGATGGAAGAACCCATTCCTAGCTATATGTGTAAAGAGTGTGGAAAGACTTTTCTTCGGGACTATCATAGGAAGCGTCATGAAGTTTCGTGTGGGGAATTTCATGAGTGTAAAACGTGTGGCTGTACATTCAACAATGCCTACAACGGACGTCGTCATGAAGAATGTTGTAATGTTGTGTCGGCAGCTAAAAGACAAAAAGCAGAGCCTACAAAACATTACCTACTGTCATTGGTCCCTGACAAAAATGGACTTATTGAATATGAGACATCTTTTGAAGGTCGACTTAAATCCTATTTCATTCGTTGCGATACGTGCAAGGATTTAAATTCATACCTTAAAGAGTCCAAACAGCAAATAATACAAGCTATGCAGAAAGAACTAGCAATGCACAAGTCGATAAAAGTTAATCTTGTGGCTGAATGTAGATTCATTCATACATCTACCAATGAAATTACAGATCGTGCTTTTAAAACACGAAATCAGGCCCTATTTTTGGAAACGGACTTAAGTAGTTTCTTGGAAACACAATTTACAAAATTAACTACGGAAATGGAGGAATCTGAGCTAAAAGGTAGTAATTGGGCTTTGTTAGCAGTGGAAGGAGTACGATTGAAAATAAATAAGTATAATCCCTTGCGTGGCAGCACATATATTCCATTACCAGCAGCTATACAAGCAAGAAAAGCCTGCATTAATCCTCAAAACTTAAAGGATGAAAAGTGTTTTATGTATGCCATTTTAGCAAAACTGGTTAAAACGAAAGCTGAACGCGTTAGTAAATACAAGGACCTGGACAACAAGTATGATTTTTCTGTAATATCATTTCCTACATTACTAGCTGACATTCCCAAATTTGAAAAAGCCAACGATATATCCATTGATGTATTTGGACTGGAAAAAGACAACAAAGTGTTTCCTCTAAAGATTGTGGATCAAGAGCTGCAAGACCATCGCGACCTCCTCCTGTTAAGTTCATCATCCGCTCAGAACCACTACGTCTTTATCAAAGATTTTGATAAACTAGTAAGACATCAGATTACCCGCTATGAACATAAGATATATACGTGTAAACGGTGTTTTACACACTTTGATAATCGATATGGACAACAAGGAATGGAAAAATTGAAAGAACATAGAGCTTTGTGTGTCCAGCATGACATTGCTAGGGTTGAAATGCCTATTAAAAACTCCATTGTTAAATTTTTAAACGTGGAAAAAATGCTGAGAATACCTTACGTTATCTATGCTGATTTTGAAAGTATACTGTTACCCTATCAAACATGTCTACCCAATCCTGAAGCAAGTTATACAGTGCCATACCAGAGTCATGTTCCTATGAGCTTTGGTATATACGTTAAACTCTCACCTGCTGTGGAACACATAAAGACAAACCTTCCAAGCCGACCTCTTATTTATCGTGGACCTGACGCTGCAGAAAAGTTTATGGACTGTTTGATTTCAATAGCTAATGAAATCGATCGCCTTTACAGCTTAAATGTTCCGAAGGCTTTAACTGAGGATCAAGAAGTAGAGTTCCAATGTTCTGAAACCTGTTATTTGTGTCAAAAACCATTTACCCAACAGGACTGGAAAGTTCGAGACCACTGCCATATTACAGGGGAATACCGTGGAAGTGCTCACAATAACTGTAATTTGAGGTGTAAAACACGTAACCCCGTTCCTGTGTTTCTACATAATATGAGTGGCTACGACGCAAATTTCATTGTAAAGCAATTGGGATGTACTACTGAGAGAGTGGATGTTATCGCTAACTCCAAAGAAAAGTACATTTCCTTTACCAAATATGTAGGAAATGTTAAGCTTAGATTTGTGGACACGTTTCGGTTAATGCCGAGTAGTTTGGAAAACTTAGTTTCCAACTTAACATCATACCCTGAAACAGACAAGTACTTTGGAAAAGAAAATGCAATGCTCATGACTCGTAAAGGGGTATTTTGTTATGACTACATTGACTCTTGGGAAAAGTTAAGTGAAACGTGTTTACCTCCAAAAGAGGCATTCTTTAAGAAATTAAGTCAAGAAGATGTTAGTCAAGAAGACTATGAACATGCCAAAAATGTGTGGAATCAGTTCAACATTAAAACTCTAGGGGAATATTGTGACCTCTACCTAACTTCAGATGTACTCCTTCTAGCAGACAGCTTTGAAACGTTTAGAAACAAAACACTAGAAACACACCGAGTGGATGCTGCACACTTTTTTACTTCGCCTGGTTTAAGTTTTGAGGCAATGCTCCTTTACACAGGAATTGAACTGGAATTGCTACAGGATTACGATCAGATTCTTCTAATCGAGTCTGGAATACGTGGAGGCATATGCCAAGTGTCTCATCGGTATGCTGAAGCTAACAATAAATACATGGAAACCTATGATTCTGAGAAACCATCGCAGTTTATTACCTATGATGATGCCAACAACCAATACGGGTGGGCTATGTGCCACTCCCTTCCTTATGGTGGATTTCAGTGGGTTTCTCCAGATACTGTTGATCTAGAAAAACTAAAGAAAGACGATCCTGTGGGATACATTCTAGACGTTGATGTTGATTACCCATCTGACCTTCATGATCTACACAACGATTTACCTTTCCTACCAGAGTGTACACAACCTAAGGATTCGTCTCTGAAAAAACTAATTCCTCATCTTGGAAATCGAAGGCGATATGTTGTTCACTACATGGCATTAAAACAGGCTTTAGATCATGGAATAAAATTGATAAAAATTCATCGTGTGTTAAAGTTTAAACAAAGACCTTGGTTAAAGGCATACGTTGATTTTAATAACAACCTTCGAAAACAAGCCAAAAATGATTTTGAGAAAAATCTGTACAAATTATTCAACAATGCCATTTTTGGGAAAACAATGGAAAATATCCGTAAAAGAATAGACATACGTCTTGTGACTGACAGCAAAAAGGCAGAAAAGCTAATAGCAAAGCCGACATTTATCGACAGAACAATTTATGGCCCTAACCTAGCTGCTTTCCACATGGCTAAACGTAACATTGTATTCAATAAGCCTATATATATTGGAATGTGTATACTGGATATTTCAAAAACTCTCATGTATTCCCACCACTATGATGTCCTGCTACCTTATTATGGCATGGACAATCTTAAACTCATGTATATGGATACTGACTCGTTCATATATTTGGTTAACACCCCAGATGTATATCAAGACAAGTTGGATTTCCTACAACACCTGGACACATCAGATTATCCTACTAATCACATATGTTACTCTACATCAAACAAGAAAACGTTGGGGAAATTTAAAGACGAGGCTTGTGGACAAATTATAAAAGCATTTGTTGGACTTAGAGCTAAAATGTATGCTTTAGACATAAATGGTAAAGAAATCAAAAAGATTAAAGGTATTAGCAGAGGTGTTGTCAAAAATTGTATAAGCTTTCAAGATTATAAGGATTGTGTCATGAAAAACAATGTAAAAAGAATACCCATGAACATTATCGCTTCTAAACAACATGACATATCATCTATAAGGCTAAACAAAATTGCTTTGTGTCCTGGTGATGATAAAAGAGTGATTGATGCTAATGGTATAGGTACACATGCCTATGGTCATTACTCAATCATTGACCATGCTTAAAGAGTTAAGTTATGAATATCAAAATCTTCTGCCTGCAACTAGCAAATACATAAAACAAAACTATTTAGTAAATAAAACCATGGCACTATACAAATAAAAAAATAGTATTCATAATCAAAAATAAATAAAATAGAAAACAAAAATAAAAACAACTGTACAATTTATAACAAAAAATAGACTATATATAAAAATGTATTTAAGTGTAAATAGTGTACATGTATTTAAAATAAAAAATATTGTATGGACACTGCTTGTACATTTTTAATTACTACCCACCTCTCTCCACTCCTAATGCAAAATGAACATGTAAAACACACAAATTGGAAAATCTATGTTTCCATATTGACAAAATAGAAAAAACATTGAACTAAAATTTTAAAAACTGTAAATGGGAATTTGGTAAATTGACAAATGTGTAAACAACAAAATGCAAAAATCCATGTTTCCATATCATGAAATTTAAAAACTTAAAATTGACATTAAAAAAACTGAAAATGGGAAATTGGAAAATTGACAAATGTGTAAACAACAAAATGCAAAATCCATGTTTCCATATTATGAAATTAAAAAAACTTAAAACTGACATTTAAAAAAACTGAAAATGGGAAATTGGAAAATTGACAAATGAGTAAACAACAAAATGAAAAAAAAAAGACGGTTGGGGTAGTGATCATGTTGTACAGTAGCCAATAAGACTAGCATAAGGAGAGTTGCATGTGTCCTTATATACTTTGTGTATGTGCATTAGCCCTTTGGATTAGCTTAAGTTAGGTTTGGTAAAGTTAGGTTTGGTGAGGTTAGGTAAGTGACTCTTTTCGGAAAATGGAAATTGTTAAATCTAAAATCAAAAAATATTAAATTTGAAATGTAAAATCTAAAAAAAAAACTAAAACTGAAATACAAAAAATCAAAAATGTAAAATCTAAAAAAGTAAAATGAAAAAAATCAAAAATCTATAATGTTAAAATGTAAAATGTTAAAATGTAAAATCTAAAATCTTAAAATGAGGTTTCTGTGGGTTAGGTTAGGTTTGGTTAGGTTATAACTAAGTTTATTATTTGTGCTATTTCATTTGCTCTTACTTTCTTGTATACACTATTTGATTTCACTTTTTGCTGTCATTTTTTGTTCTTATATTTGCATTTACTTTGAAGTTAGGTTAGGTGAAATTAGGTGAGGAAATGCTTGGTTAGGTTAGGTTAGGTTAGGTTAGGGTAGGTTATAACTAAGTTTATTATTTGTGTTATTACATTTGCTCTTAATTTTTTCATTACAATTTTTGCTCTCATTTTTTTTGCTTGCACTTTGAAGTTAGGTTAGGTTAGGTTAAGTTGGGTTAGGTTAGGTTAGGTGAAGTTAGTTTAGGTTAGGTTAGGTTTTAACTAAGTTTATTATATGTGCTCTTACATTTGCTGTTACTTTCTGATTACATTTTTTTGCTCTCAGTTTTTTTTCTTTTTACTTTCAAGTTAGGTTAGGTTAGGTTCAGTTCGGTTTGGCAGAATGGCTGAGGTATGAATTAAACATAGCTGCTCTGATTTTTTTTGCCTCACAAGTTTGAGTGTACACTATTCCAACCCTCAGCCTAGAATTACATTTCTTGACAGAGCCAGGACTCAAACCCGGGTCTCTAAAGTAACAGCTAAAAATGCTAGCCACTACACCATAAAGTGGGGCAATATAAGACTGGTCTTGATTGTACGTGATCAATGCATGATTACCTAATAATAATAATAATAATAATAATAATAATAATAATAATAATAATAAATATTCCATTTAGCAACGTTACACTGTCAACCTCTCTCTGTGACGTCATGCAATGTCTCAGGGCGTGGCAGCCATATTGCCCATTAGCCCCTGACCCAGCTATGACTGACCTCTCTATAAGAATAACACAGGGCAGTTGCGCGCGGCGGCCATTTTGCCCATTAGCCCCTGTCCCAGAACCGCTCTTTATTACCTACTATGGCTATTAACTTAGTCTAGACGGGTTTGTAGTGGCTCATTAAATGCTCAAAGTCACTGTATCTGTAACAACCTTATCATGGCTATTGACAGAGTCTAGACGGGTTTGTAGTGGCTCATTAAATGCTCAAAGTCACAGTATCTGTAACAACATTATCATGGCTATTGACAGAGTCTAGACGGGTTTGTAGTGGCTCATTAAATGCTCAAAGTCACTGTATCTGTTACAACCTTATCATGGCTATTGACAGAGTCTAGACGGGTTTGTAGTGGCTCGTTAAATGCTCAAAGTCACAGTATCTGTAACAACATTATCATGGCTATTGACAGAGTCTAGACGGGTTTGTAGTGGCTCATTAAATGCTCAAAGTCACAGTATCTGTAACACCATTATCATGGCTATTGACAGTGTCTAGACGGGTTTGTAGTGGCTCATTAAATGCTCAAAGTCACAGTATCTGTAACAACATTATCATGGCTATTGACTTAGTCTAGACGGGTTTGTAGTGGCTCATTAAATGCTCAAAGTCACTGTATCTGTAACAACCTTATCATGGCTATTGACAGAGTCTAGACGGGTTTGTAGTGGCTCATTAAATGCTCAATGTCACAGTATCTGTAACAACATTACCATGGCTATTGACAGAGTCTAGACGGGTTTGTAGTGGCTCATTAATTGCTCAAAGTCACAGTATCTGTAACACCATTATCATGGCTATTGACAGAGTCTAGACGGGTTTGTAGTGGCTCATTTAATGCTCAAAGTCACTGTATCTGTAACAACCATAGCATGGCTAATGACAGAGTCTAGACGGGTTTGTAGTGGCTCATTAAATGCTCAATGTCACTGTACCTTTAACAACATTATCATGGCCATTGACTTAGTCTAGACGGGTTTGTAGTGGCTCATTAAATGCTCAAAGTCACAGTATCTGTAACACCATTATCATGGCTATTGATAGAGTCTAGACGGGTTTGTAG
Source organism: Meconema thalassinum (assembly GCA_946902985.2). Taxonomy (NCBI): domain Eukaryota; kingdom Metazoa; phylum Arthropoda; class Insecta; order Orthoptera; family Tettigoniidae; genus Meconema; species Meconema thalassinum. The sequence continues at coordinate 21,873 of CAMPQE020000375.1, read as the reverse complement.
TGGCTCATTAAATGCTCAAAGTCACAGTATCTTTAACAACATTATCATGGCTATTGACAGAGTCTAGACGGGTGTGTGGTGGCTCATTAAATGCTCAAAGTCACAGTATCTGTAACAACATCATCATGGCTATTGACAGAGTCTAGACGGGTTTGTAGTGGCTCATTAAATGCTCAAAGTCACAGTATCTGTAACAACCTTATCATGGCTATTGACAGAGTCTAGACAGGTTTGTGGTGGCTCATTAAATGCTCAAAGTCACAGTATCTGTAACAACATTATCATGGCTATTGACAGAGTCTAGACGGGTGTGTGGTGGCTCAATAAATGCTCAAAGTCACAGTATCTGTAACAACATTATCATGGCTATTGACAGAGTGTAGACGGGTTTGTAGTGGACCATTAAATGCTCAAAGTCACAGTATCTCTAACAACATTATCATGGCTATTGACAGAGTCTAGACGGGTTTGGGTGGCTCATTAAATGCTCAAAGTCACAGTATCTGTAACAACATTATCATGGCTATTGACAGAGTCTAGACGGGTTTGTGGTGGCTCATTAAATACTCAAAGTCACAGTATCTGTAACAACATTATCATGGCTATTGACAGAGTCTAGACGGGTTTGTAGTGGCTCATTAAATGCTCATGGTCACAGTATCCTTAACAACATTATCATGGCTATTGACAGAGTCTAGACCGGTTTGTAGTGGCTCATTAAATGCTCAAAGTCACAGTATCTGTAACAACATTATCATGGCTATTGACAGAGTCTAGACGGTTTTGTAGTGGCTCATTAAATGATCAAAATCACAGTATCTGTAACAACATTATCCTGGCTATTGACAGAGTCTAGACGGGTTTGTAGTGGCTCATTAAATGCTCAAAGTCACAGTATCTGTAACACCATTATCATGGCTATTGACAGAGTCTAGGCGGGTTTGTGGTGGCTCATTAAATGCTCAAAGTCACAGTATCTTTAACAACATTATCATGGCTATTGACAGAGTCTAGACGGGTTTGTAGTGGCTCATTAAATGCTCAAAGTCACAGTATCTGTAACACCATTATCATGGCTATTGACAGAGTCTAGACGGGTTTGTAGTGACTCATTAAATGCTCAAGGTCACAGTATCTGTAACACCATTATCATGGCTATTGACACAGTCTAGACGGGTTTGTAGTGGCTCATTAAATGCTCAAAGTCACAGTATCTGTAACAACATAATCATGGCTATTGACAGAGTCTAGACGGGTTTGTAGTGGCTCATTAAATGCTCAAAGTCACTGTATCTGTAACAACCTTATCATGGCTATTGACAGAGTCTAGACGGGTTTGTAGTGGCTCATTTAATGCTCAAGGTCACATTATCTGTAACAACATTATCATGGCTATTGACGGAGTCTAGACGGGTTTGTAGTGGCTCATTAAATGCTCAAAGTCACAGTATCTGTAACACCATTATCATGGCTATTGACAGAGTCTAGGCGGGTTTGTGGTGGCTCATTAAATGCTCAAAGTCACAGTATCTGTAACAACATTATCATGGCTATTGACAGAGTCTAGACGGGTTTGTAGTGACTCATTAAATGCTCAAAGTCACAGTATCTTTAACAACATTATCATGGCTATTAACTTAGTCTAGACGGGTTTGTAGTGGCTCATTAAATGCTCAAAGTCACTGTATCTGTAACAACCTTATCATGGCTATTGACAGAGTCTAGACGGGTTTGTAGTGGCTCATTAAATGCTCAAAGTCACAGTATCTGTAACAACATTATCATGGCTATTGACAGAGTCTAGACGGGATTGTAGTGGCTCATTAAATGCTCAAAGTCACTGTATTTGTAACAACCTTATCATGGCTATTGACAGAGTCTAGACGGGTTTGTAGTGGCTCATTAAATGCTCAAATTCACAGTATCTGTAACAACATTATCATGGCTATTGACAGAGTCTAGACGGGTTTGTAGTGGCTCATTAAATGCTCAAAGTCACAGTATCTGTAACACCATTATCATGGCTATTGACAGAGTCTAGACGGGTTTGTAGTGACTCATTAAATGCTCAAAGTCACAGTATCTGTAACAACATTATCATGGCTATTGACTTAGTCTAGACGGGTTTGTAGTGGCTCATTAAATGCTCAAAGTCACTGTATCTGTAACAAACTTATCATGGCTATTGACAGAGTCTAGACGGGTTTGTAGTGGCTCATTAAATGCTCAAAGTCACAGTATTTGTAACAACCTTATCATGGCTATTGACAGAGTCTAGACGGGTTTGTAGTGGCTCATTAATTGCTCAAAGTCACAGTATCTGTAACACCATTATCATGGCTATTGACAGAGTCTAGACGGGTTTGTAGTGGCTCATTAAATGCTCAAAGTCACAGTATCTGTAACAACATTACCATGGCTATTGACAGAGTCTAGACGGGTTTGTAGTGGCTCATTAATTGCTCAAAGTCACAGTATCTGTAACACCATTATCATGGCTATTGACAGAGTCTAGACGGGTTTGTAGTGGCTCATTAAATGCTCAAAGTCACTGTATCTGTAACAGCCTTATCATGGCTAATGACAGAGTCTAGACGGGTTTGTAGTGGCTCATTAAATGCTCAATGTCACTGTACCTGTAACAACATTATCATGGCCATTGACTTAGTCTAGACGGGTTTGTAGTGGCTCATTAAATGCTCAAAGTCACAGTATTTGTAACACCATTATCATGGCTATTGATAGAGTCTAGACGGGTTTGTAGTGGGTCATTAAATGCTCAAAGTCACAGTATCTGTAACAACATTATCATGGCTATTGACAGAGTCTAGACGGGTGTGTGGTGGCTCATTAAATGCTCAAAGTCACAGTATCTGTAACAATATCATCATGGCTATTGACAGAGTCTAGACGGGTTTGTAGTGGCTCATTAAATGCTCAAAGTCACAGTATCTGTAACAACATTATCATGGCTATTGACAGAGTCTAGACGGGTGTGCGGTGGCTCAATAAATGCTCAAAGTCACAGTATCTGTAACAACATTATCATGGCTATTGACAGAGTGTAGACGGGTTTGTAGTGGACCATTAAATGCTCAAAATCACAGTATCTCTAACAACATTATCATGGCTATTGACAGAGTCTAGACGGGTTTGGGTGGCTCATTAAATGCTCAAAGTCACAGTATCTGTAACAACATTATCATGGCTATTGACAGAGTCTAGACGGGTTTGTGGTGGCTCATTAAATGCTCAAAGTCACAGTATCTGTAACACCATTATAATGGCTATTGATAGAGTCTAGACGGGTTTGTGGTGGCTCATTAAATGCTCAAAGTCACAGTATCTGTAACTCCATTATCATGGCTATTGACAGAGTCTAGACGGGTTTGTAGTGGGCCATTAAAGGCCCAAAGTCACAGTATCTGTAACACCATTATCATGGCTATTGATATAGTCTAGACGGGTTTGTGGTGCCTCATTAAATGCTCAAAGTCACAGTATCTGTAACAACCTTATCATGGCTATTCACAGAGTCTAGACGGGTTTGTAGTGGCTCATTAAATGCTCAAATTCACTGTATCTGTAACAACATTATCATGGCTATTGACAGAGTCTAGACGAGTTTGTGGTGCCTCATTAAATGCTCAAAGTCACAGTATCTGTAACAACCTTATCATGGCTATTGACAGAGTCTAGACGGGTTTGTAGTGGCTCATTAAACGCTCAAAGTCACAGTATCTGTAACAATATTATCATGGCTATTGACAGAGTCTAGACGGGTTTGTAGTGACTCATTAAATGCTCAAAGTCACAGTATCTGTAACAACATTATCATGGCTATTGACTTAGTCTAGACGGGTTTGTAGTGGCTCATTAAATGCTCAAAGTCACAGTATCTGTAACACCATTATCATGGCTATTGACAGAGTCTAGGCGGGTTTGTGGTGGCTCATTAAATGCTCAAAGTCACAGTATCTGTAACAACATTATCATGGCTATTGACAGAGTCTAGACGGGTTTGTAGTGACTCATTAAATGCTCAAAGTCACAGTATCTTTAACAACATTATCATGGCTATTAACTTAGTCTAGACGGGTTTGTAGTGGCTCATTAAATGCTCAAAGTCACTGTATCTCTAACAACCTTATCATGGCAATTGACAGAGTCTAGACGGGTTTGTAGTGGCTCATTAAATGCTCAAATTCACTGTATCTGTAACAACATTATCATGGCTATTGACAGAGTCTAGACGAGTTTGTGGTGCCTCATTAAATGCTCAAAGTCACAGTATCTGTAACAACCTTATCATGGCTATTCACAGAGTCTAGACGGGTTTGTAGTGGCTCATTAAATGCTCAAAGTCACAGTATATCTAACAACCTTATCATGGCTATTGACAGAGTCTAGACGGGTTTGTAGTGGCTCATTAAATGCTCAAAGTAACAGTATCTGTAACACCATTATCATGGCTATTGACAGAGTCTAGACGGGTTTGTAGTGGCTCATTAAATGCTCAAAGTCACTGTATCTCTAACAACCTTATCATGGCTATTGACAGAGTCTAGACGGGTTTGTAGTGGCTCATTAAATGCTCAAATTCACTGTATCTGTAACAACATTATCATGGCTATTGACAGAGTCTAGACGAGTTTGTGGTGCCTCATTAAGTGCTCAAAGTCACAGTATCTGTAACAACCTTATCATGGCTATTGACAGAGTCTAGACGGGTTTGTAGTGGCTCATTAAATGCTCAAAGTCACAGTATCTCTAACAACCTTATCATGGCTATTGACAGAGTCTAGACGGGTTTGTAGTGGCTCATTAAATGCTCAAAGTCACAGTATCTGTAACACCATTATCATGGCTATTGACAGAGTCTAGACGGGTTTGTAGTGGCTCATTAAATGCTCAAAGTCACAGTATCTGTAACAACATTATCATGGCTATTGACAGAGTCTAGACGGGTTTGTAGTGGCTCATTAAACGCTCAAAGTCACAGTATCTGTAACAATATTATCATGGCTATTGACAGAGTCTAGACGGGTTTGTAGTGACTCATTAAATGCTCAAAGTCACAGTATCTGTAACAACATTATCATGGCTATTGACTTAGTCTAGACGGGTTTGTAGTGGCTCATTAAATGCTCAAAGTCACAGTATCTGTTACAACATTATCATGGCTATTGACAGAGTCTAGACGGGTTTGTAGTGACTCATTAAATGCTCAAAGTCACAGTATCTTTAACAACATTATCATGGCTATTAACTTAGTCTAGACGGGTTTGTAGTGGCTCATTAAATGCTCAAAGTCACTGTATCTGTAACAACCTTATCATGGCTATTGACAGAGTCTAGACGGGTTTGTAGTGGCTCATTAAATGCTCAAAGTCACAGTATCTGTAACAACATTATCATGGCTATTGACAGAGTCTAGACGGGTTTGTAGTGGCTCATTAAATGCTCAAAGTCACTGTATCTGTTACAACCTTATCATGGCTATTGACAGAGTTTAGACGGGTTTGTAGTGGCTCGTTAAATGCTCAAAGTCACAGTATCTGTAACAACATTATCATGGCTATTGACAGAGTCTAGACGGGTTTGTAGTGGCTCATTAAATGCTCAAAGTCACAGTATCTGTAACACCATTATCATGGCTATTGACAGTGTCTAGACGGGTTTGTAGTGGCTCATTAAATGCTCAAAGTCACAGTATCTGTAACAACATTATCATGGCTATTGACTTAGTCTAGACGGGTTTGTAGTGGCTCATTAAATGCTCAAAGTCACTGTATCTGTAACAACCTTATCATGGCTATTGACAGAGTCTAGACGGGTTTGTAGTGGCTCATTAAATGCTCAATGTCACAGTATCTGTAACAACATTACCATGGCTATTGACAGAGTCTAGACGGGTTTGTAGTGGCTCATTAATTGCTCAAAGTCACAGTATCTGTAACACCATTATCATGGCTATTGACAGAGTCTAGACGGGTTTGTAGTGGCTCATTTAATGCTCAAAGTCACTGTATCTGTAACAACCATAGCATGGCTAATAACAGAGTCTAGACGGGTTTGTAGTGGCTCATTAAATGCTCAATGTCACTGTACCTTTAACAACATTATCATGGCCATTGACTTAGTCTAGACGGTTTTGTAGTGGCTCATTAAATGCTCAAAGTCACAGTATCTGTAACACCATTATCATGGCTATTGATAGAGTCTAGACGGGTTTGTAGTGGCTCATTAAATGCTCAAAGTCACAGTATCTGTAACACCATTATCATGGCTATTGATAGAGTCTAGACGGGTTTGTAGTGGCTCATTAAATGCTCAAAGTCACAGTATCTGTAACAACATTATCATGGCTATTGACAGAGTCTAGACGGGTGTGTGGTGGCTCATTAAATGCTCAAAGTCACAGTATCTGTAACAACATCATCATGGCTATTGACAGAGTCTAGACGGGTTTGTAGTGGCTCATTAAATGCTCAAAGTCACAGTATCTGTAACAACCTTATCATGGCTATTGACAGAGTCTAGACAGGTTTGTGGTGGCTCATTAAATGCTCAAAGTCACAGTATCTGTAACAACATTATCATGGCTATTGACAGAGTCTAGACGGGTGTGTGGTGGCTCAATAAATGCTCAAAGTCACAGTATCTGTAACAACATTATCATGGCTATTGACAGAGTGTAGACGGGTTTGTAGTGGACCATTAAATGCTCAAAGTCACAGTATCTCTAACAACATTATCATGGCTATTGACAGAGTCTAGACGGGTTTGGGTGGCTCATTAAATGCTCAAAGTCACAGTATCTGTAACAACATTATCATGGCTATTGACAGAGTCTAGACGGGTTTGTGGTGGCTCATTAAATACTCAAAGTCACAGTATCTGTAACAACATTATCATGGCTATTGACAGAGTCTAGACGGGTTTGTAGTGGCTCATTAAATGCTCATGGTCACAGTATCCTTAACAACATTATCATGGCTATTGACAGAGTCTAGACCGGTTTGTAGTGGCTCATTAAATGCTCAAAGTCACAGTATCTGTAACAACATTATCATGGCTATTGACAGAGTCTAGACGGTTTTGTAGTGGCTCATTAAATGATCAAAATCACAGTATCTGTAACAACATTATCCTGGCTATTGACAGAGTCTAGACGGGTTTGTAGTGGCTCATTAAATGCTCAAAGTCACAGTATCTGTAACACCATTATCATGGCTATTGACAGAGTCTAGGCGGGTTTGTGGTGGCTCATTAAATGCTCAAAGTCACAGTATCTTTAACAACATTATCATGGCTATTGACAGAGTCTAGACGGGTTTGTAGTGGCTCATTAAATGCTCAAAGTCACAGTATCTGTAACACCATTATCATGGCTATTGACAGAGTCTAGACGGGTTTGTAGTGACTCATTAAATGCTCAAGGTCACAGTATCTGTAACACCATTATCATGGCTATTGACACAGTCTAGACGGGTTTGTAGTGGCTCATTAAATGCTCAAAGTCACAGTATCTGTAACAACATAATCATGGCTATTGACAGAGTCTAGACGGGTTTGTAGTGGCTCATTAAATGCTCAAAGTCACTGTATCTGTAACAACCTTATCATGGCTATTGACAGAGTCTAGACGGGTTTGTAGTGGCTCATTTAATGCTCAAGGTCACATTATCTGTAACAACATTATCATGGCTATTGACGGAGTCTAGACGGGTTTGTAGTGGCTCATTAAATGCTCAAAGTCACAGTATCTGTAACACCATTATCATGGCTATTGACAGAGTCTAGGCGGGTTTGTGGTGGCTCATTAAATGCTCAAAGTCACAGTATCTGTAACAACATTATCATGGCTATTGACAGAGTCTAGACGGGTTTGTAGTGACTCATTAAATGCTCAAAGTCACAGTATCTTTAACAACATTATCATGGCTATTAACTTAGTCTAGACGGGTTTGTAGTGGCTCATTAAATGCTCAAAGTCACTGTATCTGTAACAACCTTATCATGGCTATTGACAGAGTCTAGACGGGTTTGTAGTGGCTCATTAAATGCTCAAAGTCACAGTATCTGTAACAACATTATCATGGCTATTGACAGAGTCTAGACGGGATTGTAGTGGCTCATTAAATGCTCAAAGTCACTGTATTTGTAACAACCTTATCATGGCTATTGACAGAGTCTAGACGGGTTTGTAGTGGCTCATTAAATGCTCAAATTCACAGTATCTGTAACAACATTATCATGGCTATTGACAGAGTCTAGACGGGTTTGTAGTGGCTCATTAAATGCTCAAAGTCACAGTATCTGTAACACCATTATCATGGCTATTGACAGAGTCTAGACGGGTTTGTAGTGACTCATTAAATGCTCAAAGTCACAGTATCTGTAACAACATTATCATGGCTATTGACTTAGTCTAGACGGGTTTGTAGTGGCTCATTAAATGCTCAAAGTCACTGTATCTGTAACAAACTTATCATGGCTATTGACAGAGTCTAGACGGGTTTGTAGTGGCTCATTAAATGCTCAAAGTCACAGTATTTGTAACAACCTTATCATGGCTATTGACAGAGTCTAGACGGGTTTGTAGTGGCTCATTAATTGCTCAAAGTCACAGTATCTGTAACACCATTATCATGGCTATTGACAGAGTCTAGACGGGTTTGTAGTGGCTCATTAAATGCTCAAAGTCACAGTATCTGTAACAACATTACCATGGCTATTGACAGAGTCTAGACGGGTTTGTAGTGGCTCATTAATTGCTCAAAGTCACAGTATCTGTAACACCATTATCATGGCTATTGACAGAGTCTAGACGGGTTTGTAGTGGCTCATTAAATGCTCAAAGTCACTGTATCTGTAACAGCCTTATCATGGCTAATGACAGAGTCTAGACGGGTTTGTAGTGGCTCATTAAATGCTCAATGTCACTGTACCTGTAACAACATTATCATGGCCATTGACTTAGTCTAGACGGGTTTGTAGTGGCTCATTAAATGCTCAAAGTCACAGTATTTGTAACACCATTATCATGGCTATTGATAGAGTCTAGACGGGTTTGTAGTGGGTCATTAAATGCTCAAAGTCACAGTATCTGTAACAACATTATCATGGCTATTGACAGAGTCTAGACGGGTGTGTGGTGGCTCATTAAATGCTCAAAGTCACAGTATCTGTAACAATATCATCATGGCTATTGACAGAGTCTAGACGGGTTTGTAGTGGCTCATTAAATGCTCAAAGTCACAGTATCTGTAACAACCTTATCACGGCTATTGACAGAGTCTAGACAGGTTTGTGGTGGCTCATTAAATGCTCAAAGTCACAGTATCTGTAACAACATTATCATGGCTATTGACAGAGTCTAGACGGGTGTGCGGTGGCTCAATAAATGCTCAAAGTCACAGTATCTGTAACAACATTATCATGGCTATTGACAGAGTGTAGACGGGTTTGTAGTGGACCATTAAATGCTCAAAATCACAGTATCTCTAACAACATTATCATGGCTATTGACAGAGTCTAGACGGGTTTGGGTGGCTCATTAAATGCTCAAAGTCACAGTATCTGTAACAACATTATCATGGCTATTGACAGAGTCTAGACGGGTTTGTGGTGGCTCATTAAATGCTCAAAGTCACAGTATCTGTAACACCATTATAATGGCTATTGATAGAGTCTAGACGGGTTTGTGGTGGCTCATTAAATGCTCAAAGTCACAGTATCTGTAACACCATTATAATGGCTATTGATAGAGTCTAGACGGGTTTGTGGTGGCTCATTAAATGCTCAAAGTCACAGTATCTGTAACTCCATTATCATGGCTATTGACAGAGTCTAGACGGGTTTGTAGTGGCTCATTAAATGCTCAAAGTCACTGTATCTCTAACAACCTTATCATGGCTATTGACAGAGTCTAGACGGGTTTGTAGTGGCTCATTAAATGCTCAAATTCACTGTATCTGTAACAACATTATCATGGCTATTGACAGAGTCTAGACGAGTTTGTGGTGCCTCATTAAGTGCTCAAAGTCACAGTATCTGTAACAACCTTATCATGGCTATTGACAGAGTCTAGACGGGTTTGTAGTGGCTCATTAAATGCTCAAAGTCACAGTATCTCTAACAACCTTATCATGGCTATTGACAGAGTCTAGACGGGTTTGTAGTGGCTCATTAAATGCTCAAAGTCACAGTATCTGTAACACCATTATCATGGCTATTGACAGAGTCTAGACGGGTTTGTAGTGGCTCATTAAATGCTCAAAGTCACAGTATCTGTAACAACATTATCATGGCTATTGACAGAGTCTAGACGGGTTTGTAGTGGCTCATTAAACGCTCAAAGTCACAGTATCTGTAACAATATTATCATGGCTATTGACAGAGTCTAGACGGGTTTGTAGTGACTCATTAAATGCTCAAAGTCACAGTATCTGTAACAACATTATCATGGCTATTGACTTAGTCTAGACGGGTTTGTAGTGGCTCATTAAATGCTCAAAGTCACAGTATCTGTTACAACATTATCATGGCTATTGACAGAGTCTAGACGGGTTTGTAGTGACTCATTAAATGCTCAAAGTCACAGTATCTTTAACAACATTATCATGGCTATTAACTTAGTCTAGACGGGTTTGTAGTGGCTCATTAAATGCTCAAAGTCACTGTATCTGTAACAACCTTATCATGGCTATTGACAGAGTCTAGACGGGTTTGTAGTGGCTCATTAAATGCTCAAAGTCACAGTATCTGTAACAACATTATCATGGCTATTGACAGAGTCTAGACGGGTTTGTAGTGGCTCATTAAATGCTCAAAGTCACTGTATCTGTTACAACCTTATCATGGCTATTGACAGAGTTTAGACGGGTTTGTAGTGGCTCGTTAAATGCTCAAAGTCACAGTATCTGTAACAACATTATCATGGCTATTGACAGAGTCTAGACGGGTTTGTAGTGGCTCATTAAATGCTCAAAGTCACAGTATCTGTAACACCATTATCATGGCTATTGACAGTGTCTAGACGGGTTTGTAGTGGCTCATTAAATGCTCAAAGTCACAGTATCTGTAACAACATTATCATGGCTATTGACTTAGTCTAGACGGGTTTGTAGTGGCTCATTAAATGCTCAAAGTCACTGTATCTGTAACAACCTTATCATGGCTATTGACAGAGTCTAGACGGGTTTGTAGTGGCTCATTAAATGCTCAATGTCACAGTATCTGTAACAACATTACCATGGCTATTGACAGAGTCTAGACGGGTTTGTAGTGGCTCATTAATTGCTCAAAGTCACAGTATCTGTAACACCATTATCATGGCTATTGACAGAGTCTAGACGGGTTTGTAGTGGCTCATTTAATGCTCAAAGTCACTGTATCTGTAACAACCATAGCATGGCTAATAACAGAGTCTAGACGGGTTTGTAGTGGCTCATTAAATGCTCAATGTCACTGTACCTTTAACAACATTATCATGGCCATTGACTTAGTCTAGACGGGTTTGTAGTGGCTCATTAAATGCTCAAAGTCACAGTATCTGTAACACCATTATCATGGCTATTGATAGAGTCTAGACGGGTTTGTAGTGGCTCATTAAATGCTCAAAGTCACAGTATCTGTAACACCATTATCATGGCTATTGATAGAGTCTAGACGGGTTTGTAGTGGCTCATTAAATGCTCAAAGTCACAGTATCTGTAACAACATTATCATGGCTATTGACAGAGTCTAGACGGGTGTGTGGTGGCTCATTAAATGCTCAAAGTCACAGTATCTGTAACAACATCATCATGGCTATTGACAGAGTCTAGACGGGTTTGTAGTGGCTCATTAAATGCTCAAAGTCACAGTATCTGTAACAACCTTATCATGGCTATTGACAGAGTCTAGACAGGTTTGTGGTGGCTCATTAAATGCTCAAAGTCACAGTATCTGTAACAACATTATCATGGCTATTGACAGAGTCTAGACGGGTGTGTGGTGGCTCAATAAATGCTCAAAGTCACAGTATCTGTAACAACATTATCATGGCTATTGACAGAGTGTAGACGGGTTTGTAGTGGACCATTAAATGCTCAAAGTCACAGTATCTCTAACAACATTATCATGGCTATTGACAGAGTCTAGACGGGTTTGGGTGGCTCATTAAATGCTCAAAGTCACAGTATCTGTAACAACATTATCATGGCTATTGACAGAGTCTAGACGGGTTTGTGGTGGCTCATTAAATACTCAAAGTCACAGTATCTGTAACAACATTATCATGGCTATTGACAGAGTCTAGACGGGTTTGTAGTGGCTCATTAAATGCTCATGGTCACAGTATCCTTAACAACATTATCATGGCTATTGACAGAGTCTAGACCGGTTTGTAGTGGCTCATTAAATGCTCAAAGTCACAGTATCTGTAACAACATTATCATGGCTATTGACAGAGTCTAGACGGTTTTGTAGTGGCTCATTAAATGATCAAAATCACAGTATCTGTAACAACATTATCCTGGCTATTGACAGAGTCTAGACGGGTTTGTAGTGGCTCATTAAATGCTCAAAGTCACAGTATCTGTAACACCATTATCATGGCTATTGACAGAGTCTAGGCGGGTTTGTGGTGGCTCATTAAATGCTCAAAGTCACAGTATCTTTAACAACATTATCATGGCTATTGACAGAGTCTAGACGGGTTTGTAGTGGCTCATTAAATGCTCAAAGTCACAGTATCTGTAACACCATTATCATGGCTATTGACAGAGTCTAGACGGGTTTGTAGTGACTCATTAAATGCTCAAGGTCACAGTATCTGTAACACCATTATCATGGCTATTGACACAGTCTAGACGGGTTTGTAGTGGCTCATTAAATGCTCAAAGTCACAGTATCTGTAACAACATAATCGTGGCTATTGACAGAGTCTAGACGGGTTTGTAGTGGCTCATTAAATGCTCAAAGTCACTGTATCTGTAACAACCTTATCATGGCTATTGACAGAGTCTAGACGGGTTTGTAGTGGCTCATTTAATGCTCAAGGTCACATTATCTGTAACAACATTATCATGGCTATTGACGGAGTCTAGACGGGTTTGTAGTGGCTCATTAAATGCTCAAAGTCACAGTATCTGTAACACCATTATCATGGCTATTGACAGAGTCTAGGCGGGTTTGTGGTGGCTCATTAAATGCTCAAAGTCACAGTATCTGTAACAACATTATCATGGCTATTGACAGAGTCTAGACGGGTTTGTAGTGACTCATTAAATGCTCAAAGTCACAGTATCTTTAACAACATTATCATGGCTATTAACTTAGTCTAGACGGGTTTGTAGTGGCTCATTAAATGCTCAAAGTCACTGTATCTGTAACAACCTTATCATGGCTATTGACAGAGTCTAGACGGGTTTGTAGTGGCTCATTAAATGCTCAAAGTCACAGTATCTGTAACAACATTATCATGGCTATTGACAGAGTCTAGACGGGATTGTAGTGGCTCATTAAATGCTCAAAGTCACTGTATTTGTAACAACCTTATCATGGCTATTGACAGAGTCTAGACGGGTTTGTAGTGGCTCATTAAATGCTCAAATTCACAGTATCTGTAACAACATTATCATGGCTATTGACAGAGTCTAGACGGGTTTGTAGTGGCTCATTAAATGCTCAAAGTCACAGTATCTGTAACACCATTATCATGGCTATTGACAGAGTCTAGACGGGTTTGTAGTGACTCATTAAATGCTCAAAGTCACAGTATCTGTAACAACATTATCATGGCTATTGACTTAGTCTAGACGGGTTTGTAGTGGCTCATTAAATGCTCAAAGTCACTGTATCTGTAACAAACTTATCATGGCTATTGACAGAGTCTAGACGGGTTTGTAGTGGCTCATTAAATGCTCAAAGTCACAGTATTTGTAACAACCTTATCATGGCTATTGACAGAGTCTAGACGGGTTTGTAGTGGCTCATTAATTGCTCAAAGTCACAGTATCTGTAACACCATTATCATGGCTATTGACAGAGTCTAGACGGGTTTGTAGTGGCTCATTAAATGCTCAAAGTCACAGTATCTGTAACAACATTACCATGGCTATTGACAGAGTCTAGACGGGTTTGTAGTGGCTCATTAATTGCTCAAAGTCACAGTATCTGTAACACCATTATCATGGCTATTGACAGAGTCTAGACGGGTTTGTAGTGGCTCATTAAATGCTCAAAGTCACTGTATCTGTAACAGCCTTATCATGGCTAATGACAGAGTCTAGACGGGTTTGTAGTGGCTCATTAAATGCTCAATGTCACTGTACCTGTAACAACATTATCATGGCCATTGACTTAGTCTAGACGGGTTTGTAGTGGCTCATTAAATGCTCAAAGTCACAGTATTTGTAACACCATTATCATGGCTATTGATAGAGTCTAGACGGGTTTGTAGTGGGTCATTAAATGCTCAAAGTCACAGTATCTGTAACAACATTATCATGGCTATTGACAGAGTCTAGACGGGTGTGTGGTGGCTCATTAAATGCTCAAAGTCACAGTATCTGTAACAATATCATCATGGCTATTGACAGAGTCTAGACGGGTTTGTAGTGGCTCATTAAATGCTCAAAGTCACAGTATCTGTAACAACCTTATCACGGCTATTGACAGAGTATAGACAGGTTTGTGGTGGCTCATTAAATGCTCAAAGTCACAGTATCTGTAACAACATTATCATGGCTATTGACAGAGTCTAGACGGGTGTGCGGTGGCTCAATAAATGCTCAAAGTCACAGTATCTGTAACAACATTATCATGGCTATTGACAGAGTGTAGACGGGTTTGTAGTGGACCATTAAATGCTCAAAATCACAGTATCTCTAACAACATTATCATGGCTATTGACAGAGTCTAGACGGGTTTGGGTGGCTCATTAAATGCTCAAAGTCACAGTATCTGTAACAACATTATCATGGCTATTGACAGAGTCTAGACGGGTTTGTGGTGGCTCATTAAATGCTCAAAGTCACAGTATCTGTAACACCATTATAATGGCTATTGATAGAGTCTAGACGGGTTTGTGGTGGCTCATTAAATGCTCAAAGTCACAGTATCTGTAACTCCATTATCATGGCTATTGACAGAGTCTAGACGGGTTTGTAGTGGGCCATTAAAGGCCCAAAGTCACAGTATCTGTAACACCATTATCATGGCTATTGATATAGTCTAGACGGGTTTGTGGTGCCTCATTAAATGCTCAAAGTCACAGTATCTGTAACACCATTATCATGGCTATTGATAGAGTCTAGACGGGTTTGTAGTGGCTCATTAAATGCTCAAAGTCACAGTACCTGTAACACCATTATCATGGCTATTGATAGAGTCTAGACGGGTTTGTAGTGGACCATTAAATGCTCAAAGTCACACTATCTGTAACAACATTATCATGGCTATTGACAGAGTCTAGACGGGTTTGTGGTGGCTCATTAAATGCTCAAAGTAACAGTATCTGTAACACCATTATCATGGCAATTGACAGAGTCTAGACGGGTTTGTAGTGGCTCATTAAATGCTCAAAGTCACTGTATCTCTAACAACCTTATCATGGCAATTGACAGAGTCTAGACGGGTTTGTAGTGGCTCATTAAATGCTCAAATTCACTGTATCTGTAACAACATTATCATGGCTATTGACAGAGTCTAGACGAGTTTGTGGTGCCTCATTAAATGCTCAAAGTCACAGTATCTGTAACAACCTTATCATGGCTATTCACAGAGTCTAGACGGGTTTGTAGTGGCTCATTAAATGCTCAAAGTCACAGTATATCTAACAACCTTATCATGGCTATTGACAGAGTCTAGACGGGTTTGTAGTGGCTCATTAAATGCTCAAAGTAACAGTATCTGTAACACCATTATCATGGCTATTGACAGAGTCTAGACGGGTTTGTAGTGGCTCATTAAATGCTCAAAGTCACTGTATCTCTAACAACCTTATCATGGCTATTGACAGAGTCTAGACGGGTTTGTAGTGGCTCATTAAATGCTCAAATTCACTGTATCTGTAACAACATTATCATGGCTATTGACAGAGTCTAGACGAGTTTGTGGTGCCTCATTAAGTGCTCAAAGTCACAGTATCTGTAACAACCTTATCATGGCTATTGACAGAGTCTAGACGGGTTTGTAGTGGCTCATTAAATGCTCAAAGTCACAGTATCTCTAACAACCTTATCATGGCTATTGACAGAGTCTAGACGGGTTTGTAGTGGCTCATTAAATGCTCAAAGTCACAGTATCTGTAACACCATTATCATGGCTATTGACAGAGTCTAGACGGGTTTGTAGTGGCTCATTAAATGCTCAAAGTCACAGTATCTGTAACAACATTATCATGGCTATTGACAGAGTCTAGACGGGTTTGTAGTGGCTCATTAAACGCTCAAAGTCACAGTATCTGTAACAATATTATCATGGCTATTGACAGAGTCTAGACGGGTTTGTAGTGACTCATTAAATGCTCAAAGTCACAGTATCTGTAACAACATTATCATGGCTATTGACTTAGTCTAGACGGGTTTGTAGTGGCTCATTAAATGCTCAAAGTCACAGTATCTGTTACAACATTATCATGGCTATTGACAGAGTCTAGACGGGTTTGTAGTGACTCATTAAATGCTCAAAGTCACAGTATCTTTAACAACATTATCATGGCTATTAACTTAGTCTAGACGGGTTTGTAGTGGCTCATTAAATGCTCAAAGTCACTGTATCTGTAACAACCTTATCATGGCTATTGACAGAGTCTAGACGGGTTTGTAGTGGCTCATTAAATGCTCAAAGTCACAGTATCTGTAACAACATTATCATGGCTATTGACAGAGTCTAGACGGGTTTGTAGTGGCTCATTAAATGCTCAAAGTCACTGTATCTGTTACAACCTTATCATGGCTATTGACAGAGTCTAGACGGGTTTGTAGTGGCTCGTTAAATGCTCAAAGTCACAGTATCTGTAACAACATTATCATGGCTATTGACAGAGTCTAGACGGGTTTGTAGTGGCTCATTAAATGCTCAAAGTCACAGTATCTGTAACAACATTATCATGGCTATTGACAGAGTCTAGACGGGTTTGTAGTGGCTCATTAATTGCTCAAAGTCACAGTATCTGTAACACCATTATCATGGCTATTGACAGAGTCTAGACGGGTTTGTAGTGGCTCATTTAATGCTCAAAGTCACTGTATCTGTAACAACCATAGCATGGCTAATGACAGAGTCTAGACGGGTTTGTAGTGGCTCATTAAATGCTCAATGTCACTGTACCTTTAACAACATTATCATGGCCATTGACTTAGTCTAGACGGGTTTGTAGTGGCTCATTAAATGCTCAAAGTCACAGTATCTGTAACACCATTATCATGGCTATTGATAGAGTCTAGACGGGTTTGTAGTGGCTCATTAAATGCTCAAAGTCACAGTATCTGTAACAACATTATCATGGCTATTGACAGAGTCTAGACGGGTGTGTGGTGGCTCATTAAATGCTCAAAGTCACAGTATCTGTAACAACATCATCATGGCTATTGACAGAGTCTAGACGGGTTTGTAGTGGCTCATTAAATGCTCAAAGTCACAGTATCTGTAACAACCTTATCATGGCTATTGACAGAGTCTAGACAGGTTTGTGGTGGCTCATTAAATGCTCAAAGTCACAGTATCTGTAACAACATTATCATGGCTATTGACAGAGTCTAGACGGGTGTGTGGTGGCTCAATAAATGCTCAAAGTCACAGTATCTGTAACAACATTATCATGGCTATTGACAGAGTGTAGACGGGTTTGTAGTGGACCATTAAATGCTCAAAGTCACAGTATCTCTAACAACATTATCATGGCTATTGACAGAGTCTAGACGGGTTTGGGTGGCTCATTAAATGCTCAAAGTCACAGTATCTGTAACAACATTATCATGGCTATTGACAGAGTCTAGACGGGTTTGTGGTGGCTCATTAAATACTCAAAGTCACAGTATCTGTAACAACATTATCATGGCTATTGACAGAGTCTAGACGGGTTTGTAGTGGCTCATTAAATGCTCATGGTCACAGTAACCTTAACAACATTATCATGGCTATTGACAGAGTCTAGACCGGTTTGTAGTGGCTCATTAAATGCTCAAAGTCACAGTATCTGTAACAACATTATCATGGCTATTGACAGAGTCTAGACGGTTTTGTAGTGGCTCATTAAATGATCAAAATCACAGTATCTGTAACAACATTATCCTGGCTATTGACAGAGTCTAGACGGGTTTGTAGTGGCTCATTAAATGCTCAAAGTCACAGTATCTGTAACACCATTATCATGGCTATTGACAGAGTCTAGGCGGGTTTGTGGTGGCTCATTAAATGCTCAAAGTCACAGTATCTTTAACAACATTATCATGGCTATTGACAGAGTCTAGACGGGTTTGTAGTGGCTCATTAAATGCTCAAAGTCACAGTATCTGTAACACCATTATCATGGCTATTGACAGAGTCTAGACGGGTTTGTAGTGACTCATTAAATGCTCAAGGTCACAGTATCTGTAACACCATTATCATGGCTATTGACACAGTCTAGACGGGTTTGTAGTGGCTCATTAAATGCTCAAAGTCACAGTATCTGTAACAACATAATCATGGCTATTGACAGAGTCTAGACGGGTTTGTAGTGGCTCATTAAATGCTCAAAGTCACTGTATCTGTAACAACCTTATCATGGCTATTGACAGAGTCTAGACGGGTTTGTAGTGGCTCATTTAATGCTCAAGGTCACATTATCTCTAACAACATTATCATGGCTATTGACGGAGTCTAGACGGGTTTGTAGTGGCTCATTAAATGCTCAAAGTCACAGTATCTGTAACACCATTATCATGGCTATTGACAGAGTCTAGGCGGGTTTGTGGTGGCTCATTAAATGCTCAAAGTCACAGTATCTGTAACAACATTATCATGGCTATTGACAGAGTCTAGACGGGTTTGTAGTGACTCATTAAATGCTCAAAGTCACAGTATCTTTAACAACATTATCATGGCTATTAACTTAGTCTAGACGGGTTTGTAGTGGCTCATTAAATGCTCAAAGTCACTGTATCTGTAACAACCTTATCATGGCTATTGACAGAGTCTAGACGGGTTTGTAGTGGCTCATTAAATGCTCAAAGTCACAGTATCTGTAACAACATTATCATGGCTATTGACAGAGTCTAGACGGGATTGTAGTGGCTCATTAAATGCTCAAAGTCACTGTATTTGTAACAACCTTATCATGGCTATTGACAGAGTCTAGACGGGTTTGTAGTGGCTCATTAAATGCTCAAATTCACAGTATCTGTAACAACATTATCATGGCTATTGACAGAGTCTAGACGGGTTTGTAGTGGCTCATTAAATGCTCAAAGTCACAGTATCTGTAACACCATTATCATGGCTATTGACAGAGTCTAGACGGGTTTGTAGTGACTCATTAAATGCTCAAAGTCACAGTATCTGTAACAACATTATCATGGCTATTGACTTAGTCTAGACGGGTTTGTAGTGGCTCATTAAATGCTCAAAGTCACTGTATCTGTAACAAACTTATCATGGCTATTGACAGAGTCTAGACGGGTTTGTAGTGGCTCATTAAATGCTCAAAGTCACAGTATTTGTAACAACCTTATCATGGCTATTGACAGAGTCTAGACGGGTTTGTAGTGGCTCATTAATTGCTCAAAGTCACAGTATCTGTAACGCCATTATCATGGCTATTGACAGAGTCTAGACGGGTTTGTAGTGGCTCATTAAATGCTCAAAGTCACAGTATCTGTAACAACATTACCATGGCTATTGACAGAGTCTAGACGGGTTTGTAGTGGCTCATTAATTGCTCAAAGTCACAGTATCTGTAACACCATTATCATGGCTATTGACAGAGTCTAGACGGGTTTGTAGTGGCTCATTAAATGCTCAAAGTCACTGTATCTGTAACAGCCTTATCATGGCTAATGACAGAGTCTAGACGGGTTTGTAGTGGCTCATTAAATGCTCAATGTCACTGTACCTGTAACAACATTATCATGGCCATTGACTTAGTCTAGACGGGTTTGTAGTGGCTCATTAAATGCTCAAAGTCACAGTATCTGTAACACCATTATCATGGCTATTGATAGAGTCTAGACGGGTTTGTAGTGGGTCATTAAATGCTCAAAGTCACAGTATCTGTAACAACATTATCATGGCTATTGACAGAGTCTAGACGGGTGTGTGGTGGCTCATTAAATGCTCAAAGTCACAGTATCTGTAACAACATTATCATGGCTATTGACAGAGTGTAGACGGGTTTGTAGTGGACCATTAAATGCTCAAAATCACAGTATCTCTAACAACATTATCATGGCTATTGACAGAGTCTAGACGGGTTTGGGTGGCTCATAAATGCTCAAAGTCACAGTATCTGTAACAACATTATCATGGCTATTGACAGAGTCTAGACGGGTTTGTGGTGGCTCATTAAATGCTCAAAGTCACAGGATCTGTAACAACATTATCATGGCTATTGACAGAGTCTAGACGGGTTTGTAGTGGCTCATTAAATGCTCATGGCCACAGTATCCTTAACAACATTATCATGGCTATTGACAGAGTCTAGACGGGTTTGTAGTGGCTCATTAAATGCTCAAAGTCACAGTATCTGTAACACCATTATCATGGCTATTGACAGAGTCTAGACGGGTTTGTAGTGACTCATTAAATGTTCAAAGTCACAGTACCTGTAACAACATTATCATGGCTATTGACAGAGTCTAGACGGGTTTGTAGTGGCTCATTAAATGCTCAAAGTCACAGTATCTGTAACAACATAATCATGGCTATTGACAGAGTCTAGACGGGTTTGTAGTGGCTCATTAAATGCTCAAAGTCACTGTATCTGTAACAACCTTATCATGGCTATTGACAGAGTCTAGACGGGTTTGTAGTGGCTCATTTAATGCTCAAGGTCACAGTATCTGTAACAACATTATCCTGGCTATTGACAGAGTCTAGACGGGTTTGTAGTGGCTCATTAAATGCTCAAAGTCACAGTATATGTAACACCATTATCATGGCTATTGACAGAGTCTAGGCGGGTTTGTGGTGTCTCATTAAATGCTCAAAGTCACAGTATCTTTAACAACATTATCATGGCTATTGACAGAGTCTAGACGGGTTTGTAGTGGCTCATTAAATGCTCAAAGTCACAGTATCTGTAACACCATTATCATGGCTATTGACAGAGTCTAGACGGGTTTGTAGTGACTCATTAAATGCTCAAGGTCACAGTATCTGTAACACCATTATAATGGCTATTGACAGAGTCTAGACGGGTTTGTAGTGGCTCATTAAATGCTCAAAGTCACAGTATCTGTAACAACATAATCATGGCTATTGACAGAGTCTAGACGGGTTTGTAGTGGCTCATTAAATGCTCAAAGTCACTGTATCTGTAACAACCTTATCATGGCTATTGACAGAGTCTAGACGGGTTTGTAGTGGCTCATTTAATGCTCAAGGTCACAGTATCTGTAACAACATTATCATGGCTATTGACGGAGTCTAGACGGGTTTGTAGTGGCTCATGAAATGCTCAAAGTCACAGTATCTGTAACACCATTATCATGGCTCTTGACAGAGTCTAGGCGGGTTTGTGGTGGCTCATTAAATGCTCAAAGTCACAGTATCTGTAACAACATTATCATGGCTATTGACAGAGTCTAGACGGGTTTGTAGTGACTCATTAAATGCTCAAAGTCACAGTATCTTTAACAACATTATCATGGCTATTAACTTAGTCTAGACGGGTTTGTA
>CAMPQE020000374.1:0-104654 GCA_946902985.2 Meconema thalassinum | reverse complement strand
CGCCCCACATCCACACAACTGTTATCCGTATCCGCCCCACATCCGCACGACTGTTATCCGCATCCGCCCCACATCCGCACGACTGTTATTCGCATCCGCCCCACATCCGCACGACTGTTATTCGCATCCGCCCCACATCCGCACGACTGTTATCCGCATCCGCCCCACATCCGCACGACTGTTATCCGCATCCGCCCCACATCCACACAACTTTTATTCGTATCCGCCGCACATCCACACAACTGTTATCCACATCCGCCCCACATCCACACAACTGTTATCCACATCCGCACGTTTGTTATCCCAATCTGCTGACTTTACGAAAATATTTTCAATTTACTAGATAAAGCATTAAATATTAAAGCAACACAGACATTTGAGGAGAAAGGCTTTGTAGCCTATGTCATGGGCTATGTTTAAAATGAATGTTACACAGCCAGAATTGCAGCACTTCCCAGTTCGGAGAGTTAATTATGCTTTAATGACATAATTTAATGAGATTAGCTTAAATCATCATCTTACATTTGTCATGGAAGAAACATAACGGAAAAATATGATATGTCATAAACATCCGAGTCTTAGTAACGATATTCAAAAAGTTCTAAAAACTATCCACAAATTCACTCCAAACATTATCCGCAGCTTATCCATTATACGCACAGCTATGCAAACTATATCCGCACGGCGAAAAATGTTGCGGATATCCGCATCCGCGTAGGGCTACACACCATAGAACGAAGCTAGGTCTACACCGTGGGACGAGCGAAGCACGTTGAGTCAGCGCCACTTGACTAGCATCTACCGTTACAAAACAGCGCGTCGAGAAACCCCGAATGCTGCCATTGCACTTATTACACACGGAGATGGCGAGATACCTAAGTTGTGATAATATTACGACTTCTGGTGAAGCTCCGTAGACTAACTTGTATCCCGTGAACCACGAATTTTCTTAGTGCAAACTTATCTTCTCAAGAAGTCTTTAGAGCATGTGTACCCTTGCAAAGAAGCATATGAGACTCAGATTCGGGGCGTAACAGGTCATATTCGTAAGTTGCTGTCAGGGCGCTTCATTAACTTGCAGGGTAACATATAACAAAATAACATGCAGGAAAGAGTGAAGCCAGGGTTAAAAACAACTGAATTTAATAACAAATCACCATATTTACACATAAACAATTAACAACAAAACTCCCAACTGACTCCCGCTTAATAAAAATGCCAAAAAAACTTAGGCGATATCTCTGGAGAGATTAATTACCTGGACCAAGTGTCCTTAAATAAAAGATGCAAAAGTGACCATATAAGTGCGTACGCCGTTCTACATGCCCCACGATGTGTACTTTGAATGCGTGATTCGTTATCATCCAGAATGACCCTTCAAACAACGAATCCGCATTTCCTAGAGCTAGACCGACACAAGGGAACACAACTACAATACTTAAATTTAACCGACACTTCCTAAATCTACTATAAACAAACACAAAATTTCCGTGTGAAATTGGACTTAAATTGCCGTAGCAACATTTACTGCCTAAAAACTTAGGACTTCTCACACAAATCAACACAAGTACATTAACACGTGACCAATAAAAAAAAATACTCAAATGACCGCTGTCAAAATTTACAAATACTCTACCACTACACCACACGGGTGTGACAAACAAAATTACATGAAATCGAGTCATCAACAAAGCAATAGGCAAACAGCCAATATTTACGTTAATCACAATATTCTTATCCATACAAGGTACAACAATCCGTTACACACATGGCGAACTCCCCAATTAATTATGGCTTAAAAATTAGCCATCACAATGAACAGGTTTGCTACATGAAAGCTTACAGGGTTCAGTCGGACAAAAGGACTGCCTATCAAAAAAAATAAGTCACAGGCAAAACTGGCGGTTTGTGGAACTCTGCATGTCTGTCAACCCACGTGTCAATAACCTCGACCTCCCAGAGCATGGGGTCGAACCTCGAAGAAATGTGCCCCAAAGCACAATAATACGTGTGTGTCAGAAAAACATATGGACAAGAATCAGCAGTCTCCCAAGAGCACTCTGTCTTTCCATCTAAAAATACAACAGCAGCAAAAATATATAAGGGCGGTAGGACAACTACCCCCTCCTCACGTAGAATCAACACACACTAGACACATCAACACACACTGAATCACACGTATGGGTTGTGACAGACCCTGAAATAAAAGACACAAATAATATCCACATGCTGGCGCCATCGTTCTATGCCGTGACTAGTCACCTGAAAAGGACTCAAGAAAAAAATCTATCAAAATTAGAACGAAGGTGTTCTACAATTACTTTTAAGTTGGTGCACTCAGCTACCCTAACATGAATAATAACCTGTTCAGCAAAATGTTTTACAATCATTTCCTCCCATTCCTATTTCAAAATATTAACGTTAATAAAGCACCATTTATCGAATGTAACGGGTTCCGCAATTGCAAGGATAAAAATCACGCACGCACGCCGCGTACATTACACATGACTCAAGAAAAATAACAAAATATCAACAAACATTTTGGCCACGCGCCAACGGACATTTAAACATATAGTGTCGGTACAAGAAAAACAGCTAAAAACAAGAAAGAAAAACATGACTATTTACAAAGTTCCCCGGCCAAATCTAACTACATAATTGAAATAATCCAATTTGAGTACATCACCGTTTCTGCATGTAGGACTAAGGACATCCTTCTCAACCCATTGCCCTATGGACAATTTAGCACTTCATAGTAGACGTCTGCGTTGATTTCTTGAAGCTCATCCCAACTTCAAACCACGTGCTGATCATCTTGGTCTCGACTCCTTGGCAGAAAAGTTCAATGTTAAATATTTGCCTATCTATAATCACTTGCGGGCTACTCAGTTCACCCACAATTGTCCTACTGCGATTAATAGCGAAGACTGACCCTAATTATATCGCACATACGCACTATAAAAACACACATACAATACACACAATTTATACATAAAATATACATCTCGAGTCCGCGCCACTGGCTCGTTAACAAGTTCAAAATCCTGGCTGCACCAGCAGTCGCTATCTCGTCCGGTATTTCCGTTCCGCCTTGTGGACTTCGGTTCTGGTAAGCGCTAATTAGGGTGATACGATACTTCCCCCTTAAAGTTGAACTCGTCGTCTTTAAAAGAATGTTACAGTTTACCACGCTCTGGCGTGAAATATTTAGATCACACAACGTAGTTGATTTTAGAACAAAATGTATAATAGCTTTTAAAATTCGAAACTGCAAACGCTGCGACTTTAGCTTCCCAGAGCTCAGAAAATAAAATTAGCTTCACTGATTTTAGAGCGTAAAAATCACATTTCGAACTGGCGTGGAGTATACCTCTGAAGGCTCCACACAATAGACTTAAATAAATTCGAGCGTCAAAATCACACTACAAACTGGCGTGGAGTATGCCTCTGAAGGCTCCACAACTGAGTACTTCGATTGGCGTCAGGCCAAACTATTTATGAGAAACTGACAAGGGCGGTGGAGTGGGGCGGAGTCGGATAAAAACTTCCAGGGTTTTTGTCTCACAAAGATGGGGCTAGTGTCATTCTTCTCCAAATAAATCCAACGTCTCAAATTACTCGAGCGGAGATTAATCCGTTCGGCGGTTCCTTCGATACACGAGTAGGGAGGCTGAGGGGGTTTTGAACCAAATACCGTTATTTATGCAAATTAGGGGGGCGTGGCAAGGTCAATGACCTTGAGGTAGGTCATGCTCAATGACCTTGAGGTAGGTCATTGACCCCAAGGTCGCCGGGACCCCGGAAGGTAAACAAACCTTGGAGGGTCCAGGAACCGGTTTGAGGGGGTGTGGGTGGAGGGGGAGGAGTGGGGGTGGGGAGGGGAGGAGTGGGGGTGGGGAGGGGGAGGGGGGAGGGGGTGGTGGCGAGGTTGGGGGATGAGGGGAAGGATGGAAGAGGGTCTGCACGAGACCCTCTTCGACCCAGTCTCTCTCTTGGACTGAGCACCTTCTCTGATATTATCCTGGGCTAAATAGCTTTGCTTTGATCCCGACGAGATCCGAGTGTTGCCGAAGGTTTCCGAATCTTTGTCGGTGAATGAATCGTTAGAGAATTAAGCGGTCAACTGGTGTGTGTGTGTGTGTGACGTCACAGCAGATTACGGGATGTGAGGTAGGTCATGAACGGGAGTGTTTTGAATGGAAAACATTAGTGTAACTGCTGTGTGTGTGACGTCACAGCAGATTACGGGATGTGGGGTAGGTCATGAACGGGAGTGTTTTGAATGGAAAACATGAATGGCGGTGGATGGCGGTGGTTGTTTGGACCCTGACGTGGTAGGTTGGTTAGGTGTGAATGGGTCTGAGAGACAAACAAGATGGGGTTGAAAGCGCTCAATGGTAAACAAACATCAATGGTATCGGGAGTAGTGAATGGAATTGAGGGAGAGAGAGGGGGAATGAACTGGTTGTTGAATGTGCTCAATGGTAAACAAACGTCAATGAATCAGGAGTATTATTTCCTGTAAATGGTAGGGTGGGGTAGGATAAAAATCGCATGGCATGTTGAGTCGGCCAGCTCGACATGAAATAAAAACAAGAAGGTGTACACCAGATCTGATTTATTAATCCATGAATTATATGTGGCATTAAAACCTAGCCACTTAACAAAAAGTTTATTGCCACGTTTTTGTACAATTTTTTCAACAAGATAATGATTGGGATATTGCGTCCTTTGCAGTTCCTCCATGTAGAATCCTCCTTGGATTGGCTGCTTGTTGAGGTCGTCAAGTAAATAAACAACTGGATTAGAAAGTTTTACCTTGCGAATACGAAATATTTCCGTGCTCCAGTTTGGTGTGTATCCTTTGGCGAAGATTGATTTATGTTTACTGATGCGCACATAATCACCAATACGTAATTGATGACGTCGTGGATCTACTGTTTTGATTTTGTGATGAATGCGATCCAATTGCGCAATGTTCTTGGTTACAAGGCGTGGTTTCATTTTGATGGTTCTATGTTTAGTGTTGTTGTAACGTGTCACCAGATCGCCTACAAGTTCAAGCCAGCGATAGGATCCTCTTGCTGTAAATTGTTCCCACATGCGCGTCTTGAGTGTGCGGTTGAAACGTTCTACAACACTTGCCTTTAGATTGCTAAAAGTGGAATAGTGATGGATGTCAAGCGATTTGAGATAAGCGGAAAAAGTCTTGTTGAAAAATTCTTTGCCTTGATCTGTTTGAAGCAAACGAGGTTGTCGTCTTGACCGCTGAACGATGGTCTTGAATGCAGCGGTGACCAGTTGTGCAGATTTATTCCGAACAGGTTCAACAAAGGCCATTTTGGAATAAACATCGATGACGGTAAGCAGATAGTTGACCCCGTTGTTAGCTTTGGCATAGGGAATCATTTCAACCAGATCAGCTTGCCAAAGATCGTCAACGCCCCGTGTGATGACACGACGACGATGGTAGAGACGACGAGCTGGTCTATGCAACTCGCGAGCAATGGCAGCCTTAACAGGCGAGGGTGTGTGAACACGTTGACTCATTAGACAATAATGCCAGCATGACGAAGCTCCTCTTCTATTTCTAAAACTTCCGCCTCGTGTCCGGTATGACCGGCCTGTTCCGATGCACGCAACAGTTGCAGACGTTTAACCAACTTATTTGGATTGTTCCAATAGGCGAAATCGATGAATGGTTTCAAAGTATTAAACGTGATACCGGACGCTGAATTTGCACGGCGAACACTTGCATAGGTGGGAAACAATTTTGATATGATGGTTTTATATTTGAAGCCCTTATTAGCATTTATTGCTTCAGAACGTTTATAATTACGTCTAAAACCATTTGTAGCCATCAAGATGTCTTTATACTTTTCAAGATCTTCTTTATCATAGTCCTCGGTAGAAGGTGTACGTGAAAATAAAAGTTCTAAAAGCCCTGGCGTCAATTTGTAACGAACTGTTTTAACAATCAAAACATTGTCACTTATCTTGATTGCTGAATCGCCAATTCGAAATCTATTGTTTTCATAGCGAACACCATAGGTAGTATCAGTTTTCTTAGTAAAAAGATCTTCAAGGAAGGGGGTAACCAACGCACCATAATTTTGTAGTAAAATGGATTTTAACCGCACATATTGTTCGGGCGTATTCAATATTTCTTTAAGAGTAGGCTGCTTTTCTTTGGCTCTAGTGGGTGTTTCAGCAATTATTGATGTTTTCAAAAACTGGGGCAGCGGTGATTCTTTGGAGCTAGAAGACGGAAGCAATGGAGAAAAAACATCCTCAGGTTCTTCATCATCTTCTTCCTCCTCCTCTTCAATTGTTTGTGTTTCTTTTGAGCGTGTACTAGGCTTTGTTGTTCCTTTCAACACAGCTTCCAGAGGTGATTTCAAATGTTTTTCGACAAACAATTCACTGTCGGCATGTGCACGTTTTAGATAGCGAAACTTTTGTCGAATGCTATTTCGCGCACGGATTATGTGTTTTTTTAATTGACTCCCTGTTGTCGCCATGACATCTGAACTAATGATGTTTAGAAAAGCGATGCAGCTACTTAAATACGAATGAAATGATCAAATCCCATGCGGTAGCGTCCATTGTTGATGTTGCTCTGCTTATCAATAACAAGACAACTGTGGTGATGAGCGTTCCAACACATGGCACACAACTGTGTAAAGGTTTGAAAGGTCATGTCTGGGTTCACGTGATCATCGTAGACGTGATGCATGTTGCGCTCATCCTGTCGGAAGAGAACAATCACGTTGGCATTGTCACGAATCAACTGTTTTGGTATTCGCGAATAGGTTTGAGCGAGATAAAAACAATTAATATATTTATGACGTCCCATGCTAAAGTAAGCCTGAATAATACCCTGTCGTTCTGTGGCCACATCGTCAAAAATCATAAGCGAATGGGGGCGAACATTGTCTGGAGAAATGACATCTTCGTGTGCTGCGAATGTGAAGTAGCCCATGTTGCGCAGACCTGACATGACCTGTTCCAAGAACACATACAGCGGTTGATACAGCGATTTGGCAAAAATATAGATATTTTGAAAGCGCACTCCGTTTAAGGAGGTGATGAGGGTAAGCAGAAGATTGGTTTTTCCACATCCCGACGGGCCGGCAATGAGACAGCGAATGGAGGATGGGAAGAGTGATCCATGACGTTGTTCGGACGATGTTGAGAAGAGGTGTGAAACCAAGTCTCCCACCGGAAGTGAATGTTGTTGCTTAATAATCTGCATATCAACTAAATGTGAAAGGGGAAGAGCTGGTCTCTATATACATGAGGCAAACGGGTGTTTCAGTTCCAGTGTAACCATGGACGCCTTTGGAAGAACTCTCAAAACAAATGAACGATTTGCTTTGACAAACGATCCAAAACATGATACAGATCCGGCTACTAAACGATATGTCGATGCTAATGTATTGTCACGCACTACAGATGGCAATTACAACTTTAATGGAAAGCGATTGACCAATATAACAGAACCCGTATTACCCTCAGACGCATGTTCAAAAAAGTATGTAGATTATTATCGATTACGACGTATCAAAGGAGATTATGAGGCTCAGAATAAACGTATTACAGGCGTTGCAGATCCTGTGAACGATCAAGATGTGTGCACCAAAGCCTATGTGTTAACCAATGCTGTGGTGTTAACAGAAGCAAAGGACTATGACGTACACCAACGTCGAATCACTCAGCTGGCTCTTCCAACAAACAACACGGACGCTGCTCGAAAGGACTATGTAGATAACAAGGTGAAACAGGTGCTCAGTATTGTGCCCACCCTAACTGTAAAGGGCTATACAGCAAATAATGCACGCCTTGTGCATGTGGCCGATCCTGAAGATGATCAAGATGTTTGTACAAAACGGTTTTTAAACTCTGAAATGGAAAAGGTGTGGGAAATTAAGGAGAACGCTCTACAGATGAAGCGAAGACGAATAGCCGAAGTTGCTGATCCTGTGCAACCTCACGACGTGACGACCAAACGATTTTTGGAACAACGGTTATCGCTTTTTATTAAATCAATACCCTCTATATTTCTGCTTCACATTGTAAACCAACAACCGGTAAAAGATCCCAATAACCTCGCCTACATACTACGTTCGGGGTATGACAATTACCGTTTAATGTATGATGGTGCCATTCGTGTAATTGAGTATGCACCAGATTTGAAACATTTAGAGGTACGATTAAACGGTAGTGTTCAACCACTTATTGATCAACCGGTGAAAGCCGGAGACAAATTATTCTTTCACTTGAAACTCTCGTCTGAAGAAAAAGAGGCGGGGAAAACGATGAACGATTTTCCTCTCTATATAGAACTTGAATATACAGCCACCATTGAATAAATAACTACAGGTTCCCTTCCAGAGGAGCGTTAGTTGTGTTCTATACTTTGCGGTGTGAGGTTGTCTTGTTCTTTGGTCGCGATGGTGAAACAGAGATATGCGGTGAAGAAGAGGAAGAAGTTGTCCAGAAAGGGAGGCTTTAAAGCTATTCTTCATGCGGCACGTCAAGCTTCGCGCGGAGAAACAAATAGTGAGTTGGCTATTAAGAAAGCACTCCGAGCAGCACGATTGCATGCGTATCCCAAAAGTAAACTACGTTTTAGAAAACGTGCCCGAGTTATTCCTGTGCCGAAACGTGGTGGATTTTTACCTGCACTGTTTGCTGGACTAGCAGCCCTGGGTTCACTTCTTGGAGGAGCAAGTGCGGTAGCACGAACGGTGAAAGCTGTTGAGGAGGCGAAGCAACAGTTGAAGGAAAGTGAAAGGCATAATAAAACTATGGAGGCTATAGCACTGCGCGGCAAAGGTGTGAACATGAAGCTAGCACCCTACAAGAAAGGACTCGGCATTTACATGTCGCCAAAAAACGGTTAATCGATGCACTGCCACGACGAGCCATGACGCATGAGGAAGTTATAAGATATGCAAAACAGCTTAAGATCTCCCACTTTCGAGGCGTGTTTATGCGCAACCAACTACCGTCTCGACCACGGAGCCATGAAAGTGCAGTTGTCAATTTGGATGACAGTCATGGACCGGGAACGCATTATGTGGCCTACATAAAGCATGGTCGAACCGTGTGGTACTTTGACAGTTTTGGAAATCTTCCTCCTCCGACAGAGCTTGTTCGCTATTTTGGAAGCAGTGCAACAATACACTATAATGTGAAACGAGTGCAAAATTTTAACACGCAACAGTGCGGTCGTCTATGTTTGACTTTTCTATATAAGACCGAGCACGGCGGGTGACGTGGGCATTATGACAACAGAAAGTAGAACGTTTACAGTGCACGGACAAGGTGCGGAAGTAACTGTTGACTTTTATCCTCCTATTGAATTGGGACGACGACCCAACGTGCTGGGACTTGTTTCGTTTGAAGGCTATAATAGAATCTGCAACATAATTGAAGACGTCAATGATAAGTTCTACTACGATGACTATGTGTTAACTCTACCGTCTGGCAGCTACACCGTAGATGATATTCACGATCACATCTACACAACTCTCACCAAAGAATTTAGTCTAAAAGCATTTCTGGACGGGACACGCAAGTTTGAACTCATAGCCAACAACGTGACACATCGCTGCAGTATTCTTTCTTCTTTTAGGATTGATTTTAAATCTCAACCAGATTCGATTGGGTCATTGTTAGGCTATTCACCACAAGTGTTAGTACCGAACGTGATACACAAGTCTGACCAACCGGTGAAAATAATTGAAGATCATCACGTATCTGTCACGTGTAATATTATTACAGACGTCTACACCAATCAAGATCCCTCGCATTCGCTTTATGATTTTATTGTTACTTCACCTGGTGGTTATATCATCCGCGAAAACCCGTCGGTGGTGCTCTATCATCCTGTGAGTGTGACCAACATCAGGAATATTACATTAAGGCTGGTGAATAGAAACCAACGTCTCATCCGGTTAGACCCTCATACACCTGTGACCTACAAACTGTATCTGAAGCCAGCATGAAACAAGTGTATAAAGCGGCAACGCTGTCAAGAGCAGGTGTTAGTTGTGGTCAACACGTGTACAGGTTAACACGTGTCAACAAGCAGATCCTACAACAACTTGGTTACATCTTACGTCATGAATTCGATTCTAGACGTGACAAACCCTGTCGAAGTTCAGGAGGGTATTGTAAGAATTGAACACCATTCCTACCAACCGTATACTCAGGGACTAAATAATAATGATGAGATTCGAATTACTATTAACCAACAAGATATCTACACGCTTCCACATGAAAGTTACATCCAGATTGAAGGGCAACTCACCAAATTGGATGGTACCATTCCAACAACGTCAAAGTTGGCCAACAATGCTTTGGCCTTTTTGTTTTCTGAGGTTCGCTACGTGATCAACGGTATTGAAGTGGATACTACTCGAAATGTTGGCATAACAAGTGTCATGAAACTTTATCCCTCGTACGGAAGCGAAGAGAGTAAAGCTTTTTGTATGGCTGGTTGGTGTCCCAACTCAACCAACGACTGGATGATTAACGATGATGGTACATTTACTGGACATTTACCTCTAAAATTAATACTAGGCTTTGCAGAGGATCATAAGCGCATTGTTGTGAACGCAAGACAGGATCTGATTCTTGTACGAGACAGGAGTGATTATAATGCGCTAAAGGGAGCTGATACAGCGCCAATAGATACAAAAATTCTACTGCAACGAATTCTATGGAAAGTACCGCACGTTACTCTATCAGATCAGAAAAAATTGAGTCTGCTCAAGATTGTGGAGAAGGATACAGCTCTACCCATTCAATTTAGAAGCTGGGAGCTGCATGAATACCCGGTATTACCACTCTCCGATACACATACTTGGTCTATAAAAACCTCACGGTATACAGAGCGGCCACTCTACGTCCTGGTTGGATTTCAAACAGATCGCAAATATCAACAGAATAAAGATGCATCAAAATTTGACCACATCCAATTACGAAATATACGACTCTTTTTGAACGGAGTTACCTTTCCCTATGAGGGAATGGATTTAAACTTTAACAAGAACAAATATGGTAAGCTCTATGACATGTTTGTAAACTTTCAGTCTTCCTATTATCAGAAAGAGGCATGTCCGCTATTATCACCACAAGACTTCAAGTCCAAGGCGCCTCTGGTGGTGATGGACTGTTCGTATTTGGAGGAGTCGATGAAGGAAACAACAATTGATATCAGACTAGAATTTGAAACATCTACAGTTATTCCAGAAAAAACAACAGCTTATTGCCTTATTGTTCACGAGGCGCAAGTGTTTTATCAACCGCTGTCCAATATGGTGACCAGAGTATAAATAGCATGTCTTCCTCCATTGTCCTTCACAGTCATGGAAAGCTACGATGAAGTCACAACCCCCTCTGCGAGGTGGGTCTGCAAATGTGAAAGTGATTCGCCAGGCTCAGATGAAGATTCAAGGTTTACCATTTATCGCGCCCTTGTGAGTGAAGCTATAACTGCCTATCACAAGAATCATACTGTGCTTAGAATGCCGCCGCATCTGGTTCACTATTTACCAGATGGATTCATGTCTACGTTTGGTATTCATGACAGGGGCTACAACAACAAGCCCATCGCTAATCAAACAAATAATGTGGACGATGGCGTTGTCAAAGCTTCATCTTGTCATGTTGGAGAGCGGGTAGATTGTATGGACTGCAAATGCGATCGTTGCTCAACAAGTCGAGACGCTGATGCAGCATTTGAGATTTATCGCACCCTGGTGAGCTTAGCAATACGAGCCTACCATAAAGCACAATTTCTTCGTGAAATGCCGCAGCATCTGATTGCCTATTTACCAGCTGGATTTCTGACCGCGTACGGTGCACACGACATTGACCTTAATTGGGATAAGCTACCATTACACCTCCGTATGTCGGCGGATGTTGCAGCCTGCCGTCCTTGTCGTAGACACTTTATGCATCGAGGAGATTCTCACTGTGATTGGGATGGTCCAAATCCTATGATAAAAAATTGTAAGCGATGTACCGATAACTTTATGAATAAAATTGTGTAATTGATTCTTTGTGTGTATATTATTTTCCCGCTCCTATCCAATCAGTTAGTTGTTAAGAAGCAGCGGTCGTGGAAGGTGTGATATCCGTCGCCATGCCGAAAACATTGATTGTCGACGTGCAGGGTTTCAAGGTGAACGGAAACAAGTTTGTATTTAAAGAAGTAGGAATTATTGACTGCACAACCATGTGGGCACCAAGAGTAACCAGTTTTGTCTTTGAACCACCGTTTCCATTGCATTTGCAGTCAGACGAGGACAGAAGACAAACAGAGTGGTTGCAACGCAATTTGGGACTAGTCTGGAAAGAAGGCGACATTCCTTACCAGCATCTATCACTTGTTCTGAAAGCTCACTTGTTTGGTGCTGACCTTGTATTTGTAAAGGGAAGTGAAAAAAAGGAATGGTTGCGTCAGTATGTTAATTCAACATGTCAACTTGTTGACCTTCATGATCTGGGATGTCCTGCACTGTACAACCTGTCCGTGCCTGATGAACCTCTACAAAATAAGACACTTCAAAATGTTTGGAAGCTTTTTGATTGGCTAGCTCGCAGAGCATGTCAAAACTTGCATGTTGAGTGCAAAGCGTCGTAACGTCAGCTTCAGTGTGAGACATACCAGTGATCAGTGTGGACGTGTAGTAATATGGCAGCAATTGAAGGTTTGGACTCAAACCCCACAGAGCGAGCTATTGTCAAGTTTTTTGCCTGTAAAAAAAAGCTTGACAGTTTCACAGATGAGGAATTGAACGCTTTGCCCAAGGCGTTCCTTTTTTATGTTGCTTCAAACGCGGTGAAAAATATTTGGCACAGTGTACCTAGTGAATGGAGCAGAGATCCTGGTCTGCGTGAACTACAACCATGCACTGACTTTAGTCATCACCAGCAAGTGTCTATTACTAAAATGCCATCCATTAGACAGTGTGGAACGTGTCAGCTCATCAAATTGTACCACGGCCATACAAATATACCGTCCTGTAAAGACTTTGCTTCATCATTCCATGGTTGCGATGAAGAAGAGGAAGAAGAGACAGCAGCGGCCGTATCGCCAGCACCAAAAAGTAAGACAACGCTTGAAAAAGATATGCCGGACCTTTGCTGGTCATGGTCTAGTTAACAAGGCCATTGATGTACTTCCCATTGAACTGCATATTCCCGGCTATCAATTTTGTGGACCTGGGACTAAACTAAACCAACGTCTAGCACAAGGTAATTCTGGAATCAACAAATTGGATGCTGCGTGTAGAGATCATGACATTGCTTACAGCGACAAGAATGCAGAAGTACGTCGAGTTGCAGACCACATTCTTCTAAGAAAGGCTGTGCAGCGCGTGACATCATCTACTGCTTCCATTGGTGAAAAGATTGCAGCCTTGATCGTGGCAGGAGCTATGAAGTCAAAGCTAATGATTGGTGGTGGTTGTGGATTAGCGAGGAAAAGGACAAAGAAATAACCTTGAATCAAATATTGTTAAGTATTTATTTGAGAGTCAGTCCACCAGATTACAGCATTCACAAAAGATGTTTTGGTTTCTTCTTGTAAAAACATACAATTGTAATAAAAAAGAATTGAAAAATTAAAGTGTGTTCTTATTTACTAGGTGTGGAAATGTCCATAAGGCAAGCTATTTACACCATCCCACAACCGTTTATTGTCATATGTAAACAGCGATGTTTTATTTTGATTTACTGTAAATATATTATGGTTCTTTGAAAGAATGCGTGTTTGCTGGTACAAGCGAGAGGTGTTTGTGTAGAGTACACATCGATATTCCTCAACATTGAGGAATTGTGTGACGCTACGAAGAACACCCTTCGCTTTGCATTGACCTTTATTCTTTTGTGTTGAAAATGCGTACATTTTCGGCGCCAAAGCCACAAATTCCGTCATAACATCGCCAGCACACTCATCCTTAAATAGACCAATGTGTTTTTTATTCATGGGAATTATGCCAAACATATTGTTAACCTCATAGTTTGAGGTATCAAAGTAACTTGGATGTTCTCTCATCACAGAGTAAATATCCGTCTTATTGGTTTGATAAATAAGACTGTCTGTATCCATATACAGTAATTTTACATCTCCAAACTTTTGTTTGGCAAACTCATAATGAAATTGATACATTACAAATTTTGAATAGTCAAGTATTACCATTCCTAAGTAAATTGGTTTGTTATACATGATTTCTGTCTTTGACAATTCAATGGTTACTAAATCAGTTTCAATAACTCGTACTGAATGGAAATTGGGCATAGCAATATATTTTCGTGCGCCATATCGACCATCCCAGTGGTTTACCAAATGAATAGTTCTTTGCTTTCTAATATTTTCCATAGATTTACCGTAGCATGCATTGTTCATTAATTTATAAAAATTTGACTCGAATGTAGTCTTGGCGTGCTGCCGATAATGAGTATTTAATTGCATGTACGGTTGTAACCATGGTTTCTGGTCAAAACAAATAATGCGGTGAATGGTTTGTAGCTTCAAACCGTGTTTCAAACATTGCATTAAATTTTCGATGTGTATGACGTAGCGATTTTTCGGATTTAACGTTGCCAGCAACTTTTTATTGTTGGAACGTGAACTGGGAGGTTGTAGTTTTTCAACACAAAATGGTAGATCAGAATGATCATTGTGTATCTCGGGGGGATATAATATGTCAACTTCTAGAACATAGCCACGTGTGTTATTGCTCAACGCGTCCTGTAAATTGAAATTTGAAACTTCATCTGAAGTCAGCCATCGAAAATTTTGATACGGAAGCGGTTTTTCCATAGCATATCCGTATAAATTGTTACAATCCAGGTAGGTGAGGTATGTTGTAGGTTGCTTTGGTTTGTATGTATCCATATATGGATTATTTGCTTTGGCATGCTTTTGCACAAGCGATACAAGCCCGCCACGTATCCCGCGTTCAAAAAAGAGCAACATGTCGATGTCTGTTAATAGTTCCAGTTCTATTTCAGTCACCTTCAACATACAGTCCCAACTGTATCCGGCAAGGGTGTAGTAATGGGCTGGATCTAGATTGTAGATTTCAAGACACAGTTTGCAAAAGTGTTCAAACACGTCTGTCAAAAGTAGTGTATCAATTTTGAGGTATAAACCAGCATACTCGCCCAAAGTTGATATCTTGAACACGTCCCATACTTTTTGAGCGTGTAAATAGTCTTCTTCAGAAATATGACTTTTTGTTAAGTCATTGTAAAATTTATCCTTTGAAGGGAGTGCAGTTTCCTGCAAACATGCCCAATTGTTTACATGATTATAGGGAAACACCCCTTTTCGAATGCATAATTCAAATTGTTCGTCACCAGTAAAGTTTTGACGTACAGAATTCAAATTGTTTGGGTGAAGCCCTTGAACCAGCGCATCCAATGATGATGCGAGGAATCTATACGAATCTAAAAATCGTATACTAATTCCATTTCGCCATTTTGTAAACGAAATAAAATTTTCATGATTTTGCGGAATTAAAGAAAACTTTTGGTTTTCAAGGTTAACAAATTCCTTAATAATTAGATGACTGTCATACCGAGACATGTTGTGCAAGAAACAAGAAATATAGCGTGCTCATTTATAGGCCAAATTACATGCACTATGAGCCGCTCCTCTAAATTTGCCAGTGTACCGATTATGGTCTCTCACTGGCGTGTCACAAGTTGCTATTGGTTTTTGACAAATGTGGCAAGTGGTTGCTGTTGCAAAAGCCACCTCGTCTGCATCCATCATTTGAAGCGGAATTGGGTTTTCCAGGATATTGTACACCCGATCTGCCAAGGCGTCCAATTCATTTAAAAACCAAGCAGCAGCATTTGCATCGCGATAAGATTTGAAGTAAGAAAGCGAAGGGTCATATGAGCAAATCACGTTTAGAGCACAACTGAATGGCACATGTTGCTGTACTTGTTGAGTGTACGGGCGTGTTGGATCCGGGTTACATGTGTCAATGGGTGTGGTTAAACATTCAAAATCTGCATATACTGTAAATGGAAGCGGTTCTTGACGAGACACATTTTGAAATTTCATACTGGCTTTATCCTTTTCTGGGAATGTAATTTTTACAGCTGGTTGTGTAATGCAATCAATAGTATGGGCTGTCAACTTTTGATTGCTAGTAAAATATTGCAAACAGCGATCACATATATATACCCTATTTTTACTCTTTGTAACTTGTGAACGAACTAGTCTGGAAAGATCTTTGATATAACAATAATGGTTGCACAATTCCCCTTCAATGTACAATAAATTAAAATGCTTTTCTTTTTTTTCCTTTGTCACATAGAGTGGCCCAATAACTTTGTCCCCTTCAACTCCGTATACATTAATGGAGTAAAGCAGATTTTTAGATTCAAAACGAGAAATGGCGTTGAGGTCCATTGGGAATTCTATGTCTGCTAAATTTAGACTGCTCATTAATTCCATAAATTTCTCGTGATATTTGCCCATTCTGTGAACATGTTTACTTGCAGAACATAGCCCAGCAGCCAGAAACCACACAAAACAGAAAACATCATTATTATCCACATTGATAACTGCGTGACGGTTTTCCAACTGTTTAGGCAAATTAACATGAGATGACCCACTATTTATGGGATCAAAGGTGCATACATTAATTTTAAGATGATTGATAGCTTCCAGCGATTTGCCGCTTTCTAATTCTTGAAACTCGGCAAAGCGTGTTGTGAGTTTATCAACAATGTTTTTACTATACCAACTGTGTATATTATCAGTGCGGTATAATTTAGTCATGTGGGTGTGTAAATAGATCGGCTGAATAAATTCGACACCTTGTTTCAAAATAGCAAAGTCACATAATAATTCAGCGTTAACCTTTAACGCTACATGTTCTCTTAAACAGTCTTGTATTTTGTTTTGAAAAATGTTGTAACTAGTGTTTAAATATTCATTGAGATTTAAAATGTTTGCATCATTATTGACTTTTGTACAACAGATATTGTTATTGAAACAACTATCCACATCTTCCCAACTTTGTATCGGTGACGACATGATGTCCCTTAGTACTTAACAATTACAAAAACTGAACGGTTTGCAGAGAGAGTGAACCAAAGTTTATTTTCCCTGCAAATTCCGTTTTACATAAACTAATTTTAAATTTTATTTTTTTCTTCTATGAATTCAACAAGACATCTTTTGTTTTCCAGTCCCATGTATTTTAAATAGATGGTTCCTTTGTTGAGATCGGCTACATCTTCTTCGCTGAGTTCCTTGAATCTCGACGGTAGAAATACTACAAAGTCCTCCAGTTCGCATAAAATACGGTCCCCAAATTTCGTCTTGACACGACGAACAGCAGTTACCAAGTAAGTCTCGTTTACCTGCAGATCCTGTAGTCGTTTAGTCTCTGCTCCAGCATCTTTCCCTATGGAATTCGCATTTTTTATTGCCGACATTCTGAAATCGAATTTGATATCTATAATAGTGTTTTAGTATACCTAAGCCATTAGCAAATATGTATATACACACAAAGTTATCAAAACCCTTCTACACACCCATTATCGCTAGCCACTAATTTAATTGTCAGCAGCTTGCGTTCACCATTTTCCTACTTCTCCTCATTCCATTACAAGAACACAGGTTATCAAACAAGTTATACATCCAGGTGCTACATGGTCAGGTGCTGGTCATGACTGTACTTTGGTAAAACCGGGTCAGATTGTTTGTATAATTTATCTGTTCCCGGCTTTTTTAC
The DNA here is from genome assembly GCA_946902985.2 of Meconema thalassinum. Classification (NCBI taxonomy): domain Eukaryota; kingdom Metazoa; phylum Arthropoda; class Insecta; order Orthoptera; family Tettigoniidae; genus Meconema; species Meconema thalassinum. Next base: position 86,874 of record CAMPQE020000374.1, on the reverse strand, counting down.
AACTGTTCCCGGGCGAAGCCGGGGCGGATTGTCTGTATAATTTATCTGTTCCCGGACAAAGCCGGGGCAGATTGCATGTATAATTTATCTGTTCTCGTGCGAAGTCGGTGCATGCTTTTGGTATAATATAACTGTTCGCGGGCGAAGCCGGGTTGGGTTTCTGGTATAACATAACTGTTCACGGGCGAAGCCGGGTCGGGTTGTTTGTATATTATATCTGTTCCCGGGTGAAGCCGTTGCAGGTTGGTTAAATAATTTATGTGTTCAATACACCCTAGTGCGTGGGGGCATACATTAGTTGGGAGGTGATGATTTAAATGTCCTTAACTAAATAGGTTACTTGACTTGAAACTAAAGTATAAAAGTGAATCCATGGCTCAGAGCTAATGTTACATAAGAGGTCATTATCTATTCCGCCGGGCGAAGCCGGTTTACAACTGTTCCCGGGCGAAGTCGGGGCGGATTGTCTGTATAATTTATCTGTTCCCGGACAAAGCCGGGGCAGATTGCATGTATAATTTATCTGTTCTCGTGCGAAGTCGGTGCATGCTTTTGGTATAATATAACTGTTCGCGGGCGAAGCCGGGTTGGGTTTCTGGTATAACATAACTGTTCACGGGCGAAGCCGGGTCGGGTTGTTTGTATATTATATCTGTTCCCGGGTGAAGCCGTTGCAGGTTGGTTAAATAATTTATGTGTTCAATACACCCTAGTGCGTGGGGGCCTACATTAGTTGGGAGGTGATGATTTAAATGTCCTTAACTAAATAGGTTACTTGACTTGAAACTAAAGTATAAAAGTGAATCCATGGCTCAGAGCTAATGTTACATAAGAGGTCATTATCTATTCCGCCGGGCGAAGCCGGTTTACAACTGTTCCCGGGCGAAGTCGGGGCGGATTGTCTGTATAATTTATCTGTTCCCGGACAACGCCGGGGCAGATTGCATGTATAATTTATCTGTTCTCGTGCGAAGTCGGTGCATGCTTTTGGTATAATATAACTGTTCGCGGGCGAAGCCGGGTTGGGTTTCTGGTATAACATAACTGTTCACGGGCGAAGCCGGGTCGGGTTGTTTGTATATTATATCTGTTCCCGGGTGAAGCCGTTGCAGGTTGGTTAAATAATTTATGTGTTCAATACACCCTAGTGCGTGGGGGCCTACATTAGTTGGGAGGTGATGATTTAAATGTCCTTAACTAAATAGGTTACTTGACTTGAAACTAAAGTATAAAAGTGAATCCATGTCACGGAGGTCATGTTACATAAGAGATTATTATCTATTCCGTGAATGCCTCGAGCACGGTCATTATCTCGCGGAGCAATGCAGTGAAATCGGCAACATTTAATTGGATAATAACAGTACTTATATATAATTGAGCCGCATTCATTTTATATATCCCCGGCAGCTAGTGGTTTAAGATGCAAGTCACGTTAAAACCAATCTTATTACATGCTATGAATTCTGCTCGTTTCAAACATGAAGTAATTATTGCTTGTCTGATTCGTACCATCTGACTTTTAAACCAGCTTTGTCAATAGGCCATTATACTATTAAAATTCTAAACATCTTCATGTGGATTTAAACATACCATCTCATCATTTACAAGTACTGTAATGTACAGTTGTTGTTTGAGTCTTCAGTCTTTTGACTGGTTTGATGCAGCTCTCCATGCCTCCCTGTCCTGAGCTAATCGTTTCATCTCTACATAGCTCCAACACCCTACACCCGACACAATCTGTTTAACATATTCTAACCTTGGTCTACCCCTACAGTTTTTGTCCTCGAACCTTCCTTCCATAACTTAGCTTGCTATTCCTGGTGTCTTAATATGTGTCCTACCAATGTATCTCTTCTCTTCATTAGCAGACGCAAGAAACATCTCTCCTCTCCCACTCGTCTTAATACCTCTTTATTTGTTACTCTCTCTCTACCCATCTGATCTTGATCATTCTCCTGTAACACCACATTTCAAATGCTTCAATTCTCCTCTTTTCTGTACAGTACAATCACTTATTTTGAAAACCATCTAGCTGAGTTAGTCTCCCAGTAGCACATAGTCAAATATATACACTAGGATATACTTTAAAGTATTACCTGATAGACAAGGATCCAAATTACAATCTGATGTGACTGCTGTAAGCTCCTGGTTAACTCTACCTACATTTCAATTCTGCTCGAGTATTTATACCCCTCCGAATACAGGAAACGTCTCTGGATTACCGTTCCTTTCACACAAACATGACCTCCATACGGCATTACCCTGCGTTAATACAGGAATCGTTACTGACCTTCCTTTCACCAGAAATAGCTCCACACTGTATAACCCTGTACAATTAGTTTAAACACATCTAATTAATCCGCCTTTCACCAGAAACTACACACAGTATATAAGGAGAATGTTCCTTTTCACAACATATCATTCGCTACAATGTCTGGGGACAAGAAGATGGAGATGGCAGAAGAAGAAAACCAGGAGGACTTGTCGCTGAATCTTCTAATGTAAGTAATATTTATTTACTAAAGCCTTATGTAGCAGCACCCCAGTCTCTCACGGGTGGGTGCGTGGTTCAATTCCAGTCACTTTATGTTAGATCTGTGCTGGGCAAACCAAAAGCAGACAGGTTTTTCTCTGGGAACACCAGTTTTCCCTCTCAAAATTTTCTTCCGACAACATCCTCCACTATCATTTCTCTTGTTATCTGTCATTCATTTAAACATTGACTCTAAAAAGTGAGACAGGCTTTGGCAGCCAACACAGATCTTTCTCGCCGCTAGATGGAGTTTAATTCATTCCATTCCTGATCTGATCAAATACTGGAAGCAAGCGGTGTTTTTTTTCTTCAAAATGATTAGAAATACTGAGCGTAGTTACCGCCTTTGTAGCCCATGTTTACTTGGGTGTGAGTAGAATTTGTCTGATAACCCGTGTTATTGCGATGAATAAAAAAAGGATTGGGAAGGAAGTCAGATTTTTTTAGGTGTGTTAAAATCCATCAGTATGCCTTCCTTTGGAGGGGGAGTACAATGCACAGATTACCCTCATCATCTTTCTGACATAATACTCCAGCAATGCCTATATGTGAAGCATCTGTCATAACCACATATTCCTTATCTTTTAACGGATATTTCAGCACTACACCCATGTTTACTTGGGTGTGAGTAGAATTTGTCTGATAACCCGTGTTATTGCGATGAATAAAAAAAAAGGATTGGGAAGGAAGTCAGATTTTTTTAGGTGTGTTAAAATCCTTTAGTATGCCTTCCTTTGGAGGGGGAGTAAAGCCAGTGGTTACATGTTCTTACTTTATGACATGTAAAAGATCCGTCCACAGACTAAACTTGTGTGAAGCTACATTGACAGGTTAGATTTTGTCAAAACAAGTTCCAACATTTACCACTAGATGGCATTATTATCTGGTAGCAAAAAACTTGGAACTTGTAGCTCACTCTAATGGTGTTTGCTGGAAGCAGCTACATACTCAAGTGAGTCACACATGTTCGTGAACACTGCCAGCACTGAAACCCATACTCAAGTTCGAACATTCACCACTAGGTATCATTAATATCTAGTAGCAAAATTTTGAAACTACTTAAAATTGAACAGAACTTGTAGCTCACCCTAAGGGCGTCCGCTGGAAGCTGCTGCAGGCTTAGGTGAACTGTACTTGCTCTCACACACTCCCAGCAATTCACAGCGCCTACATACTCAAGTGAGTCACACATGTTCGTGAACACTGTCAGCACTGAAACCCATACTCAAGTTCGAACATTCACCACTAGGTATCATTAATATCTAGTAGCAAAATTTTGAAACTACTTAAAATTTAACAGAACTTGTAGCTCACCCTAAGGCGTCCGCTGGAAGCTGCTGCAGACTTAGGTGAACTGTACTTGCTCTCACACACTCCCAGCAATTCACAATCCAATATTTAGATAAACAAGCGTTATAAAACAATTTTGTTGTACTCTTTATTGTATACATTTTTTTTTTTTTTTTTATAGCTTTGGAAATGATCCAGTGTTGGTGGAGTTTTTCACCCAATTAATGACGGCGATGGAAGGCTGTCAGAGAGTAGGAGATGATGAGGAAGAAGAAGATGATGATGATGAAGAGGAAGATGAAGAGGAAGAAGAATGATTAATAAATCAGATCTGGTGTACACCTTCTTGTTTTTATTTCATGTCGAGCTGGCCGACTCAACATGCCATGCGATTTGTATCCTACCCCACCCTACCATTTACAGGAAATAATACTCCTGATTCATTGACGTTTGTTTACCATTGAGCACATTCAACAACCAGTTCATTCCCCCTCTCTCTCCCTCAATTCCATTCACTACTCCCGATACCATTGATGTTTGTTTACCATTGAGCGCTTTCAACCCCATCTTGTTTGTCTCTCAGACCCATTCACACCTAACCAACCTACCACGTCAGGGTCCAAACAACCACCGCCATCCACCGCCATTCATGTTTTCCATTCAAAACACTCCCGTTCATGACCTACCCCACATCCCGTAATCTGCTGTGACGTCACACACACAGCAGTTACACTAATGTTTTCCATTCAAAACACTCCCGTTCATGACCTACCTCACATCCCGTAATCTGCTGTGACGTCACACACACACACACACCAGTTGACCGCTCAATTCTCTAACGATTCATTCACCGACAAAGATTCGGAAACCTTCGGCAACACTCGGATCTCGTCGGGATCAAAGCAAAGCTATATAGCCCAGGATAATATCAGAGAAGGTGCTCAGTCCAAGAGAGAGACTGGGTCGAAGAGGGTCTCGTGCAGACCCTCTTCCATCCTTCCCCTCATCCCCCAACCTCGCCACCACCCCCTCCCCCCTCCCCCTCCCCGCCCCCACTCCTCCCCTCCCCACCCCCACTCCTCCCCCTCCACCCACACCCCCTCAAACCGGTTCCTGGACCCTCCAAGGTTTGTTTACCTTCCGGGGTCCCGGCGACCTTGGGGTCAATGACCTACCTCAAGGTCATTGAGCATGACCTACCTCAAGGTCATTGACCTTGCCACGCCCCCCCTAATTTGCATAAATAACGGTATTTGGTTCAAAACCCCCTCAGCCTCCCTACTTACACGCTTCCGCGCGCTTTTTACTACTGACGCCGTCCACCTCGTGGTCACGGCTTGGTCTCTTGCGATTGGCTGATTCAATCGTATGTTCGTTGAGAGGACCTCGTGATTCTTCCTTTATGTCTCCAATTTTGGTACAGTAGTTGCACAATTTGGCCTTGAACTCGACTAATTCTGGCCGTCCCCAGGAATAGCTACCAACTCAGCTTCTGTTGCAACCATTACGAAATACTGGCCTCCCTAATATCCAAGTCGACTTCCTTATGTGCTGCCTGGGCCGTAGTAATAATAATAATAAATATGAATACTTATTTATCGAAGATCAATAAGGGTTCAGTAACGATATTCAACAAGTTCTAAAAACTATCCACAAATTCACTCCAAACATTATCCGCAGCTTATCCATTATACGCACAGCTATGCAAACTATATCCGCACGGCGAAAAATGTTGCGGATATCCGCATCCGCGTAGGGCTACACACCATAGAACGAAGCTAGGTCTACACCGTGGGACGAGCGAAGCACGTTGAGTCAGCGCCACTTGACTAGCATCTACCGTTACAAAACAGCGCGTCGAGAAACCCCGAATGCTGCCATTGCACTTATTACACACGGAGATGGCGAGATACCTAAGTTGTGATAATATTACGACTTCTGGTGAAGCTCCGTAGACTAACTTGTATCCCGTGAACCACGAATTTTCTTAGTGCAAACTTATCTTCTCAAGAAGTCTTTAGAGCATGTGTTCGTATGTTTCAGCGCAGTGTGAATCTTACTTGTGGGGAAATCTCAAACAAAATGTATACAGAAACAATCCGCGTAATCTGGAGGCTCTAGAGAACGAAATAACTTAATCGATACGAAATGAGTCGTCCAGTTGCAAAACTCGTTTATTCCACTTGTGAATAAGAATCATTTTCGTGAGAAACATTTCTCTGGACATTGCCGCGTATCGTTTCTGTTTGTTGCTTTCTACTTATTTCTTTTTGCTTTGTGTTTTTGTTTTTTGGTTTTGTGTTTGCTTTGTGCTTTTGCTTTTGAATGTTACTTTTTGCTTTTCTTTCTTGGTTTTGTGTTTGTTTTCTGCTTTTCCTTTTTTTTGAATTTTGATTTTAGCTTTGTGTTTCTTGTTTTCTGCTTTTGCTTTTGTTTTGAATTTTTCTTTTTACTTCGTGTTTTTGTTGTTTTATGTTTGTTTTCTGGAAAATCAAAATAAAACAAAACAAAATAAAATAAAACAAAATAAACAAAACAAAATCAAAATTAAACAAAACAAAAAACAAAACAAAAATTAAATAAAACAGTTTAAAACGAAATAAAACGAAATAAAATCAAACAAAACAAAATAAAATTAAATTAAAGAAAACAAAATAAAACAGAATAAAATAAAATAAAATAATTAAATACATAATTTTTCGACATGATCCTTATTCACAAGTGGATTAACCGAGTTTTGCAACTGGACGACTCAAATGTCTGTAGGGATGAACCACAGCGAGTGTACCAATGCTGCAATGTGTGCTTAGAAGATAAAGGACAGCATTTCCAGCAACAACAGAGCTGTGAATAGTATTAGAATCAAATTAAGAATTTAACCCAGTCAACATTTTTGTTCAAAATATTTTTATTCACCAACTGCTCGCATCTTTTGTTCCCTACTTAGCCTAGTAATGTTTTCTCCCCCGTGGACATACACATTTTCCCATAAGGAATTGCGTCCTGAAACTTTCAGAATAGGAGATTCTGAGGGATATCTGAGCTGCGTCCCTTTTCTATTTTCTCATTGACTTCGGAATGTAACCTCTAAGTCAGGTGATTTCAATCCATATCTTTGAATACTTTACGAGCGAATCAACAGTAAAATGACTCCAAATCCCTCTGCTCTAAATTCACACGAAAAGTAGAGCGAAGTAATCAAAACAAAACGTGTGGCATTTTGCATTAGCAAGGCACCTCTGTTAGTGGACATTCTAAAAATACTGAATTTTAACTTTGAGTTTCTTAAAAGAAAATATAATTAAGACTCTTGGTTAAACATTGGAAGTAATTTCACCGTCTTGTAAACATATTTAGTGAATTAAGCCGTGAAAAGAATAAATATTATTTTGGAACACCGTCGTCAACTCTAATAATTTACACACCTCTGTTCTGTGAAATTCATGTAAGTAAATATGATTATTAAATACGTAAAAAGTGTAAATGTGTTTAACTAGTTGGGCGCTATACTGCTGCTAGCGCCAGTGTCTTGCCTTACAAGCGGCTAGCAACAGTGCCCAGGGCGCCAGGTGGCCTCCGTGAGGCCTAGTTCTATATGGAGGGTCCACACTTAGTATCCGCTTGTTGAAGCGCTATCGCCCACCATTATTCGACGATACTCCCCATAGACCAAATTATTCCCAATTTACGCCTTGTCTTCATCCCGACCATCCCCTTTAACTGCCATATGTATAATTAAATAATAATAAAAAAATACTAATAATCCACATATATCATTCATCAAGCTCCATCTCCACCTGCATCGTCTCAGCAATGCTTTCTACCATTGAATATCATCCCCAACTATACTTCATTCACACATCATCTTCACCACGACCAACCACCTTATGATCTCGACGTAAATACACCCCTTAATCACCTCACTAATTACTTCCAAACAACCAAATAACTTAACAAGTCGTTCCGTGAAGAACTATACAGCCTATTTTCATATATCCTGCTCATGTCAATTGCCTCTATCAACATACAAAATTTCAGTTTAATTGCTGTAACAGATTCGAAGATATTGAGAACCGTCCAAATATTTCAGATAGTCACCAGGTTGTATTTTTATTTTTGTACTATTACATTAAGATTATTGTGTACGTGTGGTATTCAAACTTCAATCGCACGATTAGAACACAAGAAGTAAAAACGAGATTTTAAAATTACGCCCAGTAGCCATCTTGTGATTATGCAAATAATTGAAATAAATTAGTTGCCAGTGGATCAACATTTGTATAAGCATTTGACGTGCAACGTTTCACGGCACTCGGATAGTTAATTCGCGAGAAACGTCCATTTAAATATGTATACTTCGCGTCGCCGCCATGTTGGATTTGTGCTCACCAGGTTACTGAAAGTCCTATAGGTGAACGTATGTTCATCGTCTCTATGAACATTAAAAAAATTCAGTTTGGTTGCTGTAAAAGATTCATAGATATTGGGAACCGTCTAAATATTTCGGAAGCTCGCCATTTAGGATTGTTATATGTATAGGCCATAGAGTTATGTACCATTCAAGGACAATTAATGCCTAGATTCATTATTCAAACCTTCAGTTCGATCGCATGATTACGAGACAAGAAATAAAAAATATTTTAATTTCAAATTTCGCACGGACACCATCTTGAGGTTATGTAAACAATTGAATTAAATTAGATGTCAGTGCATTACAATCTGCAAAATCATTTACTGTACCACATTTCACTGCGCTCAGAGTGTTAAATCACGAGAAAAGTCTATTAAAATATTTCAAATTCGCTTGGTCGCCATGTTCGTTTTGTACTTTACAGGTTTATGAAATATACATAGGTAAACTTGTATCAGTACGCTTAATCACCGTACAAAATTGCAGGGTGATATCTGTAATTGTTTCGGAGATATAGAATGTCAGTGAAATATTTCGCACAGCCGCCATTTTGAAGTTATGTAAACAATGAACTAAATTAGACTCCAGTGCATTACAATGTGTATAAACATTTGTTGTACCAAGTTTCATTACGTTTGGATAGTTAAAACGCGAGAAAAGTCTATTTAAAAGTCTCAAGTTCGCTTGACCGCCATGTTGGATCTGTAGTCACCAGGTTTTTGAAAGTCTCATAGGTGAACTTCTAGTAGTGCCCTTTATCACCGTACACAATTTCAGGGCGATATCGGTAATAGTTTCGGAGATATTGAATGCTAGTGAAATATTTCGCACAGCCGCCATGTTGGATTGGTGAGACGTAACAAAATTTGAAGGGCACGGTCGAGGTCGCCGGGAATAGTGCTATGAACTTACCGAGTTTCATTGAAGTCGCTCCAGCCGTTTAGATTTTATAAGGGACACACACACACACACCTCACACACACACAGCCACACACACGCACACACACGAACAAAAGGTGATCTCATAAGCCTATTTTTTCAAAACTGAAAATAGGCTAAAAATGCAGTTTGATTGCTAAAATAGATTCGTTGATATTCAGTATCGTCTAAATATTTCGGATGGTCGCCATGTTGGATTGTTAAATGTATAGGCCATATAGTCATGTACCATTAAAGAAAAATTATTGCGTAGGTTCATTATTCAAACTTTCACTTCGATCGCATGACTACATCACAAGAAATAAAAACTTAATTTTAAAATTCGCACTGCCGCTATCTTGAGGTTATGTAAACAATTGAACTAAATTAGATAGCAGTGGATTACAATGTGTATAAATATTTCCTGTACCAGGTTTCAGTGCGCTTGGAACATTAAATCGCGAGAAAGGTCTATTTAAAATTTTCAAATTCGCTTGGCCGCCATGTTCGTTTTGTAGTAAACCGGTTTTTGAAAGTTGTATAGATGGACTTCCAGTAGTGCCCTTTATCTCCGTACAAAATTTTTGGGAGATACCGGTAATAGTTTCAGAGATATAGAATGCCGGTGAAATATTTCGCACATCCGCCATCTTGTGATTATGTAAACAATTGAACGGAGTTAAATGTCGGTGCATTACAATGTATATAAACATATACTGTACCAAGTTTCATTGCGTTTGGTTGGTCAATTCGCAAGAGATGTCTATTTAAAAGTCGCAAATTCGGTTGGCCGCCATGTTGGTTTTGTAGTTACCAGGTTTTCAAAAGTCACATAAGTGAACTTATAATAGTTCCCTCTATCACCATAGAAAATGTCAGGGTAATATCGGTAATAGTTTCGGAGATATTGAATGCTGGTGAAATATTTCGCACAGCCGCCATGTTGGATTGGTGAGTCGTAACAAAATTTGAAGGGCACGGTCGAGGTCGCCCGGAATAGTGGTATGAACTTTCCGAGTTTCATTGAAATCGCTCCAGCCGTTTAGATTTTATTAGGGGGGGGACACACACACGAATCACACACACACACACGCACACACACACGGACAAAAGGTGATCTCATAAGCCTATTTTTTCAAAACTGAAAATAGGCTAAAAATGCAGTTTGATTGCTAAAATAGATTCGTTGATATTCAGTATCGTCTAAATATTTCGGATGGTCGCCATGTTGGATTGTTAAATGTATAGGCCATAGAGTCATGTACCATTAAAGGAAAATTATTGCGTAGGTTCATTATTCAAACTTTCACTTCGATCGCATGACTACATCACAAGAAATAAAAACTTAATTTTAAAATTCGCACTGCCGCCATCTTGAGGTTATGTAAACAATTGAACTAAATTAGATAGCAGTGGATTACAATGTGTATAAATATTTCCTGTACCAGGTTTCAGTACGCTTGGAACATTAAATCGCGAGAAAGGTCTATTTAAAATTTTCAAATTCGCTTGGCCGCCATTTTCGTTTTGTAGTTAACCGGTTTTTGAAAGTTGTATAGATGGACTTCCAGTAGTGCCCTTTATCTCCGTACAAAATTTTTGGGAGATACCGCTAATAGTTTCAGAGATATAGAATGCCGGTGAAATATTTCGCACATCCACCATCTTGTGATTATATAAACAATTGATCGAAGTTAAATGTCGGTGCATTACAATGTATATAAACATATACTGTACCAAGTTTCATTGCATTTGGTTGGTCAATTCGCAAGAGATGTCTATTTAAAAGTCGCAAATTCGGTTGGCCGCCATGTTGGTTTTGTAGTTACCAGGTTTTCAAAGGTCACATAAGTGAACTTATAATAGTTCCCTCTATCACCATAGAAAATGTCAGGGTAATATCGGTAATAGTTTCGGAGATATTGAATGCTGGTGAAATATTTCGCACAGCCGCCATGTTGGATTGGTGAGTCGTAACAAAATTTGAAAGGCACGGTCGAGGTCGCCCGGAATAGTGATATGAACTTTCCGAGTTTCATTGAAATCGCTCCAGCCGTTTAGATTATATTAGGGGGGGGGGGGGGGGACCCACACACGAATCACACACACACGCACACACGGACAAAAGGTGATCTCATAAGCCAATTTTTTCAAAATTGAAAATAGGCTAAAAACCCCCGAACAATATAAGTTACTCAATCTACTTTTGGCAATTGCAGCGATTGTTTCCGTGTTTTCTTGTTCTTCGAAAATTATAAGTCATTTAAAGTTCTACCTCCCACTAATAAAGCAGTCCCCCCTTCCCCCCCTTATCCCCATTTCTACATCTAAATCTCCCTGCGATACTTCCACCCCCAGCACATCTCCGAATTTCACCGCTATGGCCAAAAATAAAAATTCCAACACACCTTCATCCAAATGTATAAACCCAACTCCTCCATCACCAGAATATACACCTCGTCACCTATCGGGGATACCATAACGTCACCTACCGGAGACAAAGAGAACCTCTACACGACACACCACAGGACATACTCAGTACATATTCAAAATGCATTCAAGCAAATAATATGTAAGTATACCGAAGAAGATTAATATTCTTCGCCGTACAAAAATATTTTATGTCGGAAAAATATATTCGTTAATCTCATATTGCAAAATTCTGGTGTTTATTGACTAAGTAAATTGAAACACTGCTATGTGCGAAATACCTCATGTGCAATAAATATTTATGACATGTTAGAATTTTCACTACTCTTTGGTTATACTAAGCACAGTGGAGTCACTCTGCCCGTCAGTGTTTTCATCTATATTCTACTTATTTGCAACTTTCTACGTCATTCCATATATTTCCGTGAGTTCGTCATCAGTGCTATCGTGTGTTGCGTCAGTGTTTCTAGACCCTTCGAGTTGAGCGTGATCCTCATGGATCCTTCCAAGCTTCCACCGCCGCTGCTGCCGCTTTCAATTTCAGTTCCATCAACTTCTACTTCTGGCGATCCAGGCGATGACCGGGACATGGAGGCTGAATCCATCAAACAGCCCCGCAGGATTGCTGACACTGAACCCTCCAGTCCTGAGAGCCGCAAGCGCATCTGCGCTGAAGATCAGTCAGATGGGTCATCCACTTATACTACCGGCAGTACCTATGCCGCGTCACAGGCGTCTTCTGCCCTGGGCATCGACGTCTTACCTCCGGCCTCCGGCAACGTGGCGCCTTACCAACCTCCGCCGCCACTCTCTCCGACGCTGAGCTTCAACCCGGCCACGTACATGCCCACTCATGTACGCAGCTACGCCCAGGTTGCCTGTAACCCGGCTCTCCATCCGCAGGTACGGCAACGCAGCATTGTCACTCCTACTCTCGTTCCCCCTCCTACCTTCTACATCATCAAATTGTCAGAAGTTGAATTGGCCAAGGCAAACACCCGTACCATTTTTACCATCCTTTCCCAGTATACCCCCGATCTTTTCTCCTATAACCTTGAAATCCAGCGTTCCAAGGACAGTTACCACCTAAAAACCAGTAAGCCCTTCTTCACCCATCTCTCCACCAAGGTTGGGGTTGCCCAATTTGGCCCTCGTGCCAGGGCAACATCTCTTCGACCCAACCGCCTGCCTCGCTTTCCCCCCGCCCCTCCAGCTCGCCCCACACCATTACTCTCTGTGGTGGCTTACGGGGTGGATCGCGATTTCACCGAGGATGAGGTTCTCCAGCAACTCACGCAGGGGGGCCATCTGGTCTACCGCGTCGCCCGCATCCGGAATGCTGCTGGCCCGACATCATTGGTGCGGATACTCACCAGGGATACCGCCACGCTCGACGCCCTTCTTCGAGATGGCGCGCTCATCTTCGCCCGCCGCCATCGTGTGGAGCCGTCCCGAGTATCGCCGCCCCAGCGCATCCGCTGCGACAAGTGCCAGCGCTACGACCACCTGCCCAACCAGCCCTGCCAACATGACCAGGTATGCGCCTTCTGCTCCCAGGAGCACCCCACTAATTTTTGTTCAAATAAGTCACAACCCAAGTGTATTAACTGTGGTGATCCCCATCCTGCCTTCTCTTACAAGTGTAAGAGCAAACCCGCTCCCCTCCCGACCCAACCTGAGGCGGTGACCCCGGTCATCTCTCAGGATCTTCCCACGTCACAACCTTCTTCTGTCCTCCTTTCCCCCAGTTCAGAGAACATCGTGCGTTTTCTCACGATGGTTCTCCAGAACGTCTTTCCTTTCCAACGCTCCCTCATTGCCCAACAGGTCCAATTGGCCGCACGACTCTGCTTTTCTACCCATGTGGACATAGCTTACTCGGGGAATCGCATGCACTTTGCATTCTTTCCCCTGAGTAACAATCCATTGGTTACGTAAACTTTATGTCTCTAAAGCTCTTATACGGCAATACCCGCTCTGCGAATTCTAATCGTGCGCTCATTGACCTGACCCTCTCCCAGCACGCCCCGGATGTTTTTATGTTTAATGAAACCTTTTATACTTTTCACCGCCGGCCGCACTTCCCCGGCTTCACTCTCTTCCGTGCCGATAGGCCGGTGAGGGGGGGCGGGGGGGTTGCGATCGGGGTACGTAATCATATTACCACCCGTCAACATTTTTATACTTTCCCTAATCGCTTTCAAGAATATTTAATCGTTGAAATCTTCACTCCTGGTAAATCTATTATCTTGGCCACTATCTATCTTGCTCCGCGTTCTCCTCCCCCCATAGATTTCCTCAATTATTTAGATAGGAATTTTCCAAATTATATCTTAGCTGCAGATCTTAACATTACGTCTTATACCGTGGCCGATACTCTTGCTTTTCAGAATCTTTTTACTCACATCCGTGGCGTGCGTGCTCATTTTCCTTCCCATACTATTCCTACACGTTCTTCTACCCCTGATGTCATTATCCTTACCCCTTCTCTCACCCCTACTCCTCTTATCCACATGCTCCCTTCTCTTGGTAGTGACCATCTTCCCGCTCTGATTCACATTCCCCATGTCTTTCCTCGCAATCCTAATCCTCCCAAAACCCCTCCTACTCGTCGTTATAACCTCACCAACTGGAATGATTACCGCCACACTATCTCCAACCTCCTTCTCCACCCTACTCCTCCTACCTCCCTTCCTAATCTCCTCACCCTGATTCATGAACTCGAAACTGCCATTCAAACCGCCGACCGATTGCACATTCCTCGTCATTCCTACCACCCCTCCAAACCTCCTATACCCCCCAAGGCCCTCACTCTCCTCAACCTCGCCCATGCCCTCTATAAAAACTTTCTCCGAACTCGTGACCCTGCCACCCTATGCCAACATCGCCGCACTCTCCGCCATGCAAAATCCTACATAAATGCCATAAAACGCAAAAACTGGACTACCGCTTGCACCAATCTTTCCCATACTTCCGATCCTTCTAAATTCTGGTCTACTTTCCGCCGCCTCACTAAAAATACCCCTCCCCGGCCCAGATACCCTATAATCACTCCTACCCTTGTCCCTGTCACCGCCCAAGAGAAAGCTGATCTCTTTGCCTCTCACTATGTTCGTGTCTTTTCCCCCGTACAGGACCCTTCCTTTCACCACCCTCAGGAACCTCTTCTCCATCGTCTTAGTGACCCCGCTCTTCCCTCTCTCCAACCTTCCTTCACTCATTTTCCAGACGTTGATTATTCTCACCCCCTTAATGCCCCGATTACTCCTCAAGACATTCTCACTGCTCTTCGTCATCGCCCTAATACTGCTCCTTCCTCTGATTCCATTACTTATCGTCATCTTCAAGAAGCCCCGCCCGTCCTTATTGACCTCCTTAGTACCATTTATACCACTCTCCTTTACACAGGTGCTTATCCCCTTCATTGGTGCCATGCCAACATCCTTCTCTTCCTCAAACCTGGTAAACCTCCTGCTGACCTCAATTCTTACCGTCCGATTAGCCTCCTCCCTGTCCTCTCTAAACTTTTCGAAATTATTCTTGCCCGCCGCCTCTCCACTAACCTCTCTTCTCTCCGCCTTTTGCCTGAATCTCAAGCTGGTTTTCGCCCCCATCGCTCTACTCATGATCATCTCTTTCACCTCACTTCCTCTCTCCACGCCTTCGTTAAACCTCACCGCACTGCCGCCCTCCTCTGCCTCGACGTTGCCAAAGCCTTTGACACTGTCTACCTCCCAGTTCTCATGTTCAAGCTTCGCCATCTCCCCCTTCCCCCCACTATTCTTCGTCTCCTATACAATTTCCTCCATCATCGCACTGCCCAAATCCTTATTCACCGTACCCCCTCTTTCACTTTTTCTCTCACTGCTGGTGTTCCCCAAGGTTCTCCACTCTCTCCTTTACTCTAGATCCTTTTTACTTACGATATTCCACATCCCAACCCCCCTCTGCGACTTTACCAATACGCCGACGACCTTGCCATCCTAGCCCTTGGCAATACCGCTCCCACCCTTACTCGAAAGCTCCAAGCCTACCTCGACACCCTCCAAGACTGGTTCAACGAATCCCATATTAAGATCAATCCCTCCAAGACTCAATTCGTTGTCTTCCGCCGCCGTTCCCGCCTCTGCCGTCCCCGCCATAAAATTCAACTCACCCTTTATAACACCCCTCTCCTAGAAACTCCTAAACTTACTTACCTCGGCATCATCTTTCAAAACAACCTCCTTTGGACCCATCACCTTAACTCTGTGTACAGTAAACTTCTTCGCCGCTTCTACGCTATCCGATACCTCACCGGCCCCACCTGGGGCCTTCGACCCGCCCAACTCCTCAATATATATCGTACCTTCCTTCGCCCCGTTCTCACATATGCTTCCCTCGCCTGGCTTACTGCCACTCCTCTCCAATATCATCGCCTTCACCGCCTCGATCGTCATGCTATCCGAATTGCTCACCGCCTTCCCCCCGATACCCCCATCGCTCATTTCCAACCATACTATTCCTTCCCCCCTATTCTCTCTCATCTCCACTCTCTTCGTCATAAGTATCTCTCCGCCGCTTTCCTCCGCAACTCTCCCGATTTCGCTGACGCCCTTGCCACCTCCCCCTTAGCCCGCGCTATCCTTGACGATACTCGTACTCCTGCCACTTCTCACCTTTTCCCTCCGCCAATCACTTAACGTTAATCCAGCCGTGCCCCGCCCCAGTTGATACACTTGTGCTGCTTTTTCTTCAATTAATATATATTGCTTTTGCTCCTGGGGACACGGCGCCTCCCCTGTGCCACCAAAGTCGTCCTGGCATATTTGCCACCAGTGCTACGTTCCCTTACGTGAAAATTTACATCCCCCATACCGTGTGCTCACGCTTTCGCATTCCACCGATTGTGCTTCGTGTGTTGCGTGTGTGATATTAGAACAATGATGAACTCTCTGAACATTTATATATATCTATGGATTTTATTTGCACATGTTCATACTTCTTATGCGCTATCCTTTCTCCTGCTCGCCTCTTCGGCGACCTTCTTTCTTACTCTTTTTCTGTTTTTCCCGCTTCTGATTTTCCTTTCTCCCTCTCGCTCAGCTGTCTACTGTGTCTCCCCATGTCAGAACCTTCACTCTCCACTTCTCCTAATCTTCCTGCATTCGCCAGACGGCTTACTCGTGCAATGTTTACTTTTATTTCTGTGTGTGTCTGTCTTTTTTGCCCACATTGTGTTTACCTGTCACTGTCTATTTTCTGTATCTTGTTTTATGTCAATAAATGGGGGTGTTTGGGGGGCTCTTCCCTGGCGGGTGGGGTGTGGGGGTCTCCTCTGGGGTTCCGCCGGTGGTCCGGCTTTCCTCTGCGCCAGTTCATCATTCATTTTACTATTCTGTATGTACGACACATACCTTTCAAATAATTTATCTTCTTATTCATCTTAATTTTTCCTTCTCTATGGCCTAAGGGCTACCCGTTTAGCCGACGGCCCGACCACTGCCGCGCTCCGCGCGGCCGTGGTAATGAAATAACTTACATTAGTTAGTTATAATTTTCGAAATTTGATCGGAAAATCGTATTCTGGTTCCCTTTTCATCCATTTCCGATACGCTGAGTGAAAATAGTATTTGAATGATGAGTCTATAATAAAGTTTTGCAATGGCCTTACCACTGTGCAAGGCCAAATTTATAAATAAACAGAGACTTCTGGGAGTAGTGAGGAATGAACGGAAGGAAATCCCTTCACTGCGCTGCCTAGTGCAACCCGTTGAAGCCAAACGGCACGCCCATTTTGGGTAGCAAGAAAATGGCTGTTCCTATGCTCAAAGCCGTTAACCACTCCTAGTCTTGGATTTTAGTGATAAAACTGCAATGTCAAGTAAAGATTTTTTCTTGTATAGGCAGAATACACTCTGTACATCACGGTAATTGGCACAAATAACCGAATTTGCGACTTTTAAATAGACGTTTCTCGCGATTTAACCGACCAAAGGCAATACAACATGGTACAGTATATGTTTATACACATTGTAATGCACCGACATCAATCTTCGTTCAATTGTTTACATAACCACAAGATGGCGGATGTGCGAAATATTTCACCGGCATTCTATATCTCTGAAACTATTATCGGTATCACCCTGAAATTTGGTACGGAGATAAAGAGTACTACTGGAAGTTCATCTATAAGACTTTCAAAAACCGGTTAACTACAAAACGAACATGGCGGCCAAACGAATTAAATATTTTATTAGACCTTTCTCGCGATTTAATGTTCCAAACGCAATGAAATCTGGTACAGGAAATATTTATACACATTGTAATGCACTGGTATCCAATTTAGTTCAATTGTTTACATAACCTCAAAATGGCGGCTGTGCGAATTTTAAAATTAAGTTCTTATTTCTTGCGTCGTAATCATGCGATCGAAGTGAAAGTTTGAATAATGAACCTACGCAATAATTTTCCTTTAATGGTACATGATTCTATGGCCTATACATGTAACAATCCTACATGGTGACCATCCGAAATATTTAGACGGCTCTAAATATCTACGAATCTATTATAGCAATTAAACTGAATTTCTTTATGTACATAGGGGCTATGAACATAAGTTCACCTATAGGACTTTAAATAACCTGGTGATCCCAAATCCAACATGGCGGCGACGCGAATTATAAATATTCACATGGACGTTTCTCGCAATTTAACCATCCTAGTGCAGTGAAACTTGGTACAGTAAATCTTTATACGAATGTTAATCCACTGGCATCTAATTTATTTCAATTATTTCCATAATCACAAGATGGCAGTTGTGCGAAATTTTAAAATAACCTTGTTACTTCTTGTGTCCTAATCATGCGATTGAAATTTGAATGCTACACGTACACAATAATCTTCATGTAACAGTACATAACTCTAGGACCTACATATATAAAATCTAACATGGCGACCATCCGAAATATTTAGTTGGTTCTCAATATCTACGAATCTCTTACAGCAATCAAACTGAAATTTTGTTTGTTCATAGTGGCAGTTAACATAAATAGGATATATGAAAATAGGCTGTGTAGTTCTTCACGGAACTACTTGTTTATTATTTATTTATTTATTATTTATTTTTATTTAATGGATGGAGTGGAAGAAGTGGAAGATTGTGTTTGAGATGGGGGTAATGGATGATGTGGGTGATGTTTGTAGAGATAAGAAGAATTAAAGGTGGAATCGCTAGTACATACTATCCAGAAGAAAGCTTATAATGGTATGGACATATCATAAGGATGGATGAAGGAAGGAAACCGAAGCAAGTGTTTGAGGCAAAGCCTGAAGGCACTCGAAGAAGAGGTCGTCTAAGGAAAGAATGGATCCAATATGTCGGAGAGGTGGCAGAGAAGATGGGAAGGACTCTGCAGCAAACCAGGAGATTCGCAGGGAATAGAAATGAATACAGATAGTCGCTGGCAGACCCAACGCCGAGAGGCAAAAGGGATAGAAGAGGAAGGAGAAGAAGAAGAAGAAGAAGATGTGCCGAAATAAATATGTCGTAATACATGTATCAATATTAATAATAATTGGCTTACAAAATACATCTACTGTATAACAAGAAATGCATTTCCTGGAACGCCAAAATAAAGCACTGTAGTCAAAACAGAATGCCTGTACGGCTGTGGATACTTTTCACTGAATTACCTGCTAGAGAAGTTGGAGATCCTGGAAAGGAAGATCCTGAGGATAAAAATGAGCCTTTCGACCCTTTTAACTACTGCAATTTCTAGAAAATCCGAGTGCTGAAATGATATCATGGGCCCAATCCAGACGGAAACCAGATGGAAACTTCGGAGCAACGCCGAAGTCGACCAGAATATACAAAAAATCTCTGCGACCATGAGGAAACCGAGGCTAATATTTCTTGGGCACATGTACAGATTGGACAAATCCAGATTAACCAAGAAATTATTTGACTGCTTCTGGAACAAAAAAAATACATCTTGGATTAAAGAAACTCGGAAAGACCTTGACAGATCTAACATCCCAGAGGCCCAAATGCTGGAAAGGGATACGTTTCGAAAAAGTACACATAACTAGGAAGGGTTTCTTTACGAGTGACGAGCTACAAAGACAGGAAGATCTTGGACGGCTGAACAACGGCAGCAGCACAGCGATCGTATGAAGGAGTAGGCCTACTGGAGGAAAAGGAAATTACGACCAAAATAGTGAAATTGTAGCGTGATCCTAAGTGGTCAATTCGCAAGTTAAAAAAATAAAAATGAGTGATTGGCCCCTTTTAACTACTGCAATTTCTACAAAATCCGAGTGCTGAAATGTATCTTTGAAGGAAATCTTTAACGTGGCAATAAATCTCCTGCCACAGCTCTCTCCAATTTGAGGGCCCTTAAACGCCTACTGACTGTAGCCTTGGACACAACAGACCACTGCTAGGAACCAGCCAAGATAGAATATGGTTTCAATCTGAGCTTTAACAGTATATTTCTTATTATTTATTGTTTCACCCAACTTTGGGATTCATAAAATCAGTCATTTTTAATTGCTATGAGCTTTCCCTTTAGCTCAGTATTGCCTCATCCTTTGATATATTGCTTCCCTTTCTTCGGCAGAGATGTGGATCGTACGCTTTTGTTTGATTTTAACTTGGAACCGTTGGGTCTTATCCTTGGTGATGGTTTTGGCTGTTTTGTCCATGAGCATGTTGTCTGTAATTTGGAGTTCTACGAGGTCTTTCTCAGTTTCCTTAAACCAAAGAGTTTTTTTTAAATTTAGGCCTATTACGAAGGTAGTATAAGATGTTTTTGGTTAGTCTATTTGAATTCATTCGGAGGATGTGCCCATAAAAATCAATTCTTCGTTTTTTTATTGTGTCCGAGAGTTTTTCCGTCTTCTGGTAAAGCGTTTCCTTCCTGACATGGATTAATTTGTTGTTATGAAATTTAGGGCCTAATATTTTTCGTAATATGTTTGTTTCCTTGACCTGAGCCTTTGAAGCGGTCCCTGGATGGTGAGAGACAATGTTTCGGCTGCATATAAGGCTTCTGGTTTAATTATCGTGGTATCATATCTTATCTTGGTATTCCAGGGAGAGACTTCTTCTTATAAGTGTCCTTCGTAATTTGGAAGGCCAATTCAACTTTAATTCTCCTACATTCAATTGCCTTTTTCTATAACGCATTCCAGCTGATCCATTCCCCAATATATTTGAATTATTTGACGATTTCTATTTATTGTTTGCCTACTTGAAGCTTTTTTTTGGTGGTTCTTTATGTTCTTCATTATTTTGATCTTTTCAACTGAGACTTTGAGACCCATTTTTAACGCTTGCCTAAGAAACAATTTAAGGTGATGGGTCCAATTTACCAGTTGTGGTCTAAGGATATTTAGAGTGATTAACATCTGTACCGTATAATGCGCTTAAGGGGGTCAAGGGGCTCTCTAGGAATTTTTTACACAATTTTCACGTGTGAGTGTGGTACGAAAGGCCTTTTTCACGCGACTATAAAGGGCCTCCGAAAACCACATTTAAAGGCCCTTAAATTAACAGTGTCTGTGATATTCCCAGGTAACTAAATTCGCTCTACCTATGAAGGAATGACAAACCCCTAACCACTGCACCAGTAGCTGAATTGAAAATGTCTGATTATTCATGCCAAGGCTAAATCAGTCATAGCATTCACGATTGAGATTTTGCTAAGTGTACTCTTTACAACGAGAATATTCGCGGGCGAAGCCACGACGGGTAGCGCTGGTTATTATTATTATGTTTACATCGTTATGACCGTCTAAGGAACGCGATTGAACCTATCTAGCTGATTTTGCTTTCTTTTCCTCCCAAAATTTCATATTCTTGCTAAGGCTCTCTCTGTGCTCCTCCGACCAGGATCGCTAGGTTACAATGTTTGTGTGGTCTGATAATATTGATGATGGCCAATAATATTGTTCCCGTAATAGAGATCAGCTCACAAAATACCAGAAGTTTACGTCCGATGTATTCAGTCCCTCTCCTGGAACGTCACAAGTATGGTACGCTGTCCAGATGGAATTTCACCTGCTTACCCTATCACTGTTGGAGTTCATCAGGGATCAGCACTCTAGCCGATTCTGTTCAATCTGTGCATGGATACAGTGACAGCTGACATTCAGACACCTCATCCATGGACGATCCTATATGCTGATGATGTGTTTCTCGCAGATCAAACTCGCGAAATCTAGAAAATCGAACTGTGTGCTGGAAGAAATGTCTGAGCAAAAATGGCTTGAAACTCAACATAGGTAAAACTGAATACTTACAATGTGGTACACAGACCAACGGTACATCATCATTGAAGAGCATCATCTCACTAAAACTACACACTTTAAATATCTCGGTTCCCTTATCACTTCAGATGGCGAAACGCTTCTCGATGCTCGAGCACGAGTTAACACTGCGTGGATGAAGTGGTGCCAAGTCACAGTTGTGATGTGTGATAAGAAAGAACCTATCCCTTTGAAAGGGAAAGTTTACAAGTCCATGATACGACCAGTGGCACTTTACGGCATGGAATGTTGGCCAGCTTCAACCAAGCATGAACAAGCCCTACATGGCATGGAGATTAAAATGTAACGTTGGTCCATGGGTGTTACACGGCTTGATCGTGTCAGGAATGAACATATCCGGAAACAGATGAGAGTTGCAGCCATTACCGATAAAATGAGAGAAGCACGGCTTCGGTGGTATGGGCATGTCACAAGAAGTGTTGAGAACTCTGTGGCAAGAACAGCTCTCCAATACGATCCAGGAGGAAATCGACCCCGTGGACGTCCAAAGAAAAGATGGCTGGACAGAATCAAGGAGGACTTGGTGATGTGTGGACTTAAACCTGAAGATGCCCTTGACAGGAGGAAGTGGCGAACAGCAACCAAACAAGCGGACTCTGCACCATCGCGGGGTACACGCTAGGAAAGAAGAAGCATAGAGATCAGTCCACTAGCATATTACTTGAGATGTCTTTTAACTTCAAGCAGTTGTTCTAAGCTTTCTTTGAGAGAGTGAGATTTCGAATGCTTTTAGTACCGTCAGCCAGTGATCACTAGGGCTCGGATTTTTAGGAGCTAAAAATCGGGAAAACATTTTTTTTTTTTAGCCTATTTTCAATTTTGAAAAAAATAGGCTTATGAGATCACATTTTGTCCGTGTGTGTGTGCGTGTGTGTGTGTGTGTGTGAGGTGTGTGTGTGTCCCCCCCCTAATAAAATCTAAACGGCTGGAGCGATTTCAATGAAACTCGGTAAGTTCATAGCACTATTGCCGGCGACCTCGACCGTGCCCTTCAAATTTTGTTACTTCTCACCAATCCAACATGGCGGCTGGGCGAAATATTTCACTAGCATTCAATATCTCCGAAACTATTACAGATATCGCCCTGAAATTGTGTACGGTGATAAAGGGCACTACTAGAAGTTCACCTATGAGACTTTCAAAAAGCTGGTGACAACAAAACCAACATGGCGGTCAAGCGAAGTTGAGACTTTTAAATAGACTTTTCTAGCGATTTAACTATCCAAACGTAATGAAACTTGGTACAGCAAATGTTTATACACATTGTAATGCACTGGAGTCTAATTTAGTTCAATTGTTTACATAACCTCAAAATGGCGGCTGTGCGAAATATTTCACTGACATTCTATATCTCCGAAACTATTACAGATATCACCCTGCAATTTTGTACGGTGATAAAGGGTACTAATGCAAGTTTACCTATGTATATTTCATAAACCTGTAAAGTACAAAACGAACATAGCGACCAAGCGAATTTGAAATATTTAATATACTTTTCTCGTGATTTAACTCTCTGAGCGCAGTGAAATGTGGTACAGTAAATGATTTTGCAGATTGTAATGCACTGCCATCTAATTTAATTCAATTGTTTACATCACCTCAAGATGGCGGCAGTGCGAAATTTTAAAATTAAGTTTTTATTTCTTGTGTCGTAATCATGCGATCGAAGTGAAAGTTTGAATAATGAACCTAGGCAATAATTGTTTTGAATGGTACATAACTCTATGGCCTACACATATAATAATCCCAAATGGCGAGCTTCCGAAATATTTAGACGGTTCTCAATATCTATGAATCTTTTACAGCAACCAAACTGATTTTTTTATGTTCATAGAGACTATGAATATATGTTCACCTATAGGACTTTCAGTAACCTGGTGAGCACAAATCCAACATGGCGGCGACGCGAAGTATAAATATTTAAATGGACGTTTCTCGCGAATTAACTATCCGAGTGCCGTGAAACGTTGCACGTTAAATGCTTATACAAATGTTGATCCACTGGGATCTAATTTATTTCAATTGTTTGCAAAATCACAAGATGGCTGCTGTGCGTAATTTTAAAATCTCGTTTTTACTTCTTGTGTTCTAATCATGCGATTGAAGTTTGAATACCACCCGTACACAATAATCTTAATGTAATAGTACAAAAATAAAAATCCAACCTGGGGACCATCTGAAATATTCAGACGGTTCTCAATATCTACGAATCTGTTACAGCAATTAAACTGAAATTTTGTATGTTGAAAGAGGCAATTAACATGAGCAGGATATATGAAAATAGGCTGTATAGTTCTTCACGGAACTACTTGTTATGTATTAAAATTACCTGAAATATGTCACAAAAAAGTAACAATATTGAATTATAATTTATTTTATTAATGTGAATATAAATAACATGCAGTACTCGTGAATGCAATTTATTCTATGTCTCACTGACTGCTGAAGCATTACAACACATCTTCAGTTTGTACTTCACAAATGACCGACGATTATCGCAAAACATTTATTCTGAAGCCCCTAAACTGCGGCAGTATATTTCTTGCCCTTGAGATCGCTGTTCAGCCTTGATTGCTTTCCCACATGGTTGGCAGCAGTAAAATGATCTTTAAATTCTGCAACAGACGATAACTTGTAGTTGTTTTTACTTTAGGCATCGCAGAAATGCCTTACACTACACAGTGCCAGAAATGAACTGCATGTGAGTGACACTGGTTCCAGGTAGCTGGGGGAGGGGATGGTCTAGCATGTGGTACAATATGGCTATGGTCAAGGAAATCCCCGGCTTCCACAGTGAGTGGCACGGGGAGTCAAGTTACCGTAGGAACAGTTGCAAGCTGAAGTACGCTCTGCACGAAGATTAGATAGCGCACAGGTTCTTCCCCGTTGAAGTAACACAAAATAAAAATGCAATAAACTGAAAGATCAAGCATACTGGTTTAAAAAAATGTAAATATTATGTATTTTTATGTGCTAATAAGTGAAAAGCAGGATTTTATGTATTTATAGAAAAAATGCTTAAAATATGTATTTACATAAAAAAAAAATTACCTAAAATCCAAGCCCTTGTGATCACTCATTCTGAGAAAATACCCATAACATTTCAAACAAATTTTCAGGAATGTGTCCGAGATCTTCTCTGAATGCTAATAAAGCACCTGGGGTTTCCTCTTCATCCAAATTCCCTCAGTACAAACTGGACAAAAAGATCCCCAATATCTTTCTCTCTATCTTTCCTTCCTTCCCTCTTGATGTTGTATATTTTTAGCCTATTTTCATTTGTAAAAGTATAGGATTATGAGATCACCTTTTGTCGGTGTGTGTGCATCCCAACCCCACCCTAATAAAGTCTAAACGGCTGCAGCGATTTCAATGAAACTCGGTAAAGTGATAGTTAATTTTGTATTATTACCACTGATCTCTCTACATGGATGGCTGGTACCTAAGGCGGCAGTATGCCGAATAGACGATGACAGGTATAGCAAGATGGCCGCGAGCGCATGGTGCAATATTGTGAATCCGGCTCTGTGATTGGTTACTGATAGTTTGATGTTATACATGTATTTATACTGGCAGTAAATATTTTGTGCTTCTTGTAGTTGTAAAATGGGCTGGATTTGGTTATTTAAAGCATAAAATCATAGTTTTAAGTACTGGTTTGGTGACCCATCATCCCAGGCAAGCCGGTAATACCTTTACTTCTCAGGCAGATAGGTCGCTTAGCCGTAGTTTTGAAGTTATTGTGAACTAAGTATACATATGCGGTGGTGCTGAAGCAGACGTGATCGGGCTAGGCTATTGCGTGTTTAAATTTGATTACATTTCATGGTTTTTCGGTTCTGGGTGCAAATAGTTCGCTTGAAAATGAAAATCCACAGCCTGCTTCCAGTCTCCGACCGGGTCAGGAATGGAATGAATGAAGCCCCCATCTAGCGGCGAGGATATGAACTGTGCCGGCTGCCGAGGCCTGACGCACTCCTCTGGGGCAATGATTAAATGAATGACAGATGAAATGAAATGATAGTGGAGAGTGTTGCTGGAATGAAATTTGGACAGGGAAAACCGGAGTACCCGGAGAAAAACCTGTCTGCCTCCGTTTTGTCCAGCACAGATCTCACATGGAGTGACCGGGATTTGAACCACGGACCCAGCGGTGAGAGGCCGGCGTGCTGCCGCCTAAGCCACGGAGGCTTAAATAGTTCGCTTAATAGTTGTAAAACGGTGGGGAGAGTATATCCTGAGTAGGATTTTAGTGGTGTTAGTTTTATGTGGAGGTGAGGAGTGAAATTGGTTTGGCTTAAAGCGCATTTTTGGCTTTGATCTACTTCCCGTTATTATTAAGTTTATTGTGCTGCTAGCGTGATTAAAAGCTGTAGTATTTGATGTAGAGTGCTGGGATTACTTGGGGGAAGTGTTGGTTATTTCATGGAAAAAGGAATTCATTACCAAGCATCGATTACGGTAAGTCGTATCTAGGCCTTTATAGTGAGCTACGTTTATAGGTACATCATTTGAAGGATGCATAATTTCGTGGCATATATACACTTATACCGTATATACAATTTACAAGAATGTTTCCGGGAATTGCTTTTCACTCGTTACTCTGTTACTGACCGCTAATTGCGTGTACTCAGCTCCTCAGTTGATATTTGGTCAGCCGTTATTACACATTCATTTTTATTGATATTCCGGAGATTTACTGACCTCGGAATGACGTGTCAGTGATCCCAATGATGCCCTTATGCTATGAGTGAACATATCTCTATATTTTTATTTGCTCCAAAGCACCATTAATTACGACTTAAAATTCACTAGATTATCATTGCTTCCCCATAAAGAGAGCTCGAGAATGGGTGCGCCAACATGGCGGACCGCGCGCTCAACCTGGCGTACTTTCTCGTGCAGCGGAGAGCGGCCATCAGCGATCCATGCATAGAGATCAGTGATTATTACGTATCATTAATTCAACATGGCGGCAGTGCGAAATATTTCACCGGCATTCTATATCTCCGAAACTATTACCGATAGAACCCTGAACTTTTATATGGTGATAAAGAGCGCTACTAAACGTTTACCTGTGTGACCCTCAGAAACCTGTTAAGTACTGAACGAACATGGCGACCAAGCGAAGTTGTTACATTTAAAAAGACTTTTTCTCTCGATTCAAACAACCGAGCGCTGTGAAACATGGTACTGAAAATGTTTATACACGTTGTAAAGCACTGACATTTAATTTGGTTCAATTGTTTACATAACCTCGAGCCAACGGCCTCGCCGTGTTGAAACACCGAATCCCATGAGAACTCCGCACTTAAGCAACATTGGGCGTGGTCGGGACTTGGATGGTATGCCGGTTGTAGGTACTGCGCGCTGTTGGCCAACATAAAGAGAAGCTGAAAGGCCCTGGCCACCCTACCGCACGTTAACTCCGGTTAGGGGAAGCCTCTTCGGAGGCTCGGACCTGCCTTCGGGCAGAATACCAATTAATTAATTAACCTCAAGATGGCGGCTGAGAGACATTTTAAAATTAAGTTTTTATTTTTTGTGTCCTAATCATGCGATCGAATTCAATGTTTGAATAATGAACCTACGCAATAATCGTCATCTAATAGTACGTAACACTATGGCCTAAATATATACAAATCCAACATGGTGACCATCCGAAATATTTAGATGGTTCTCAATATCTACGAATGTACAACAGCAATCAAACTGACATTTTGTATGTATATAAAGGCTATAAACATAAGTTCACCTATGGGACTTTCAATAACCAGCTAAGCTGAAATCGAACATGGCGGCGACGCGAAATTTAAATATGTAAATGGACGTTTCTTCTGATTTAACCATCCGAGCGCAGTGAAACTTGGTACGGTAAATGCTTGTTTCCATAACCACAAGATGGCGGCTGTGCGATATTTTAAAATCTTCGTTTTTATTTCATGTGTCCTAATCATGCGATTGAAGTTTGAATAATACACCTATGCAATGATCTTCATATAATAGTACATAACTCTATGGCCTACATATATAACAATCCAACATGTTGACCATCCGAAATATTTAGACGGTTCTCAATATCTACGAATATATTGCAGCAATCAAAGTGATAATTTGCATGTTGATAGAGGCAATTAAAGTAGTTTATATGAAAATAGGCTATTTAGCTCTGCACGTAACTACTTGTTAATTAGGTGATTTAATTTTTATTATAAATGATCAGTGTTTCAGGGGACCCTCCCTACAGAACGGAGACTCGTGGAAGCCGGGCTATCAGCAGCGTAGTGCCCAACTAATTTAACACATTTACACTTTTACTTCTTCTTCTTCTTTTCCGATACGGACGTTGGCTACCACCATGGCTAACACCTTCTTAACACATTTACACTTCTTCATCTTCTGCCTTTTCCGATACGGACGTTGGCTACCACCATGGCTAACACCTTCTTAACACATTTACACTTCTTCATCTTCTGCCTTATCCGAGACGGACGTTGGCTACCACCATGGCTGACATCTTCGTAACACATTTACACTTCTTCTTCTTCCTCCTCTTCATCTTCTTATTATTATTCTTCTGCCTTTTCCGATACGGACGTTGGCTACCACCATGGCTACCTTCTTAACACATTTACACTTCTTCATCTTCTGCCTTATCCGATACGGACGTTGGCTAACACCTCCTTATCCTGTGCAATCCTGAGGAGTTCCGTGGAAGACAACCCAAACCACGTTCGTAAATTATCCATCCAAGTTATTCGTCTCCTTCCCGGTCCACTCTGACCTTCAACTTTACCTGAAGTATAACTTGGGGCAGACGGTATTTTGGATTCCTCATCATGTGTCCCAAGTATTTCAATTTCCTCTTCTTAATTGTGTTTAACAGCTCAGGATGACTGCTACGCGCTGAAAAGCGTCCGCATAACTCACATGTTCTGTCCACGAGATTTTAAGAATCCGCCTGTATATCCACATTTCAAAAGCTCGAATCCTCTTTTCTGTAGCTACCGACAAGGTCCAAGCTTCAACACCATAATGAGGGTTGGATACAACATAACACTTTACAATTCTTTTATTGAGCGTCATACTCACAGACTTGTACACAGTAATCAATAAGTTCACCGATACCGTGCGAAAGAGTGACTGAAATTTTAAGGTCTCATCTGCAGAATGGACAACACCAGATGTGAAAAAAAAGAAACTGCTTGATATAATTAATTCTAAGAAGGTCAAAATCAGTTGGTTAGAAGAAATCAAACAGGACTTTAAGGAAACAAACATTACAGAAGATATCATCATGAATCGCAAGACTCTTTTGAAACTCTAGTTACAAATCACTCTTTCACCGAAAAAGCTAAAAATACCACTGGGAAAAATGGACGGAGGAACGTAAGAAGGGGCATAGTGAGTTCATGAGGAGATTTTGGGAGGAGAAGAAGAGGAAAACACCATCAACCCGAGTCAACAAGTTCAAACGTGCTCCCTAAGTGGGCAAAAGAAAGAAAGAAAGAAAGAAAGAAAGAAAGGGAGAAAGAAAGAAAGGGAGAAAGAAGATACATGATTGTAAGATTACCCTAATGTGTAGGAATTGTACGTTTTCTTCACATTCTATTTCTGGTTGGTTGGTTCCTCAGTTTAGGGGCTGCAACAACGCAAGTATATAGCGCCGTGTACTTTGGGTGTGTGTAGAATATGTCTGATAACCGGTGTTAATTGTGATGGCTGTATTAGTGTGTGTTATCCCTCCCTATATTATTCTGCTAAGGTCCCATACCAGTTTTGTACCGAAAATAAGGGTCCCATAAACACCAACCTACACATATGGGTACCTACAGGTTCAGCATAACCCAATGCGTAAGCGAACGCAGTCACTTACTCTTTAAATGCCTCACAATTAAATAAATACCTTAAAACATGTATATTTACAATGAAATAATGAAAGAATGCAACACGGTAACCATGGTAACAGAATCTCACAGGTCCATCTATTTCTGTAAGATGCAATGCAATTCCAATTATTACATTACTGTGAAAGTTTCCAGACGGTTATAAGGTTATCACTGAACCAAATTAAGCTGTAAAATTCATCAATACATACAGTATAATGCGCTTAAGGGGGTCAAGGGGCTCTTTCACGCAATTTTCACGTGTGAGTGTGGTACGAAAGTCTTTTTCACCCGACTATAAAGGGTCTCCGAAAACCACATTTAAAGGCCCTTAAATTAACAGTGTCTGTGATATTCCCAGAAAACTAACTTCGCTCTGATATACCTATGAAGGAATGACAAACCCCTAACTACTGCACCAGTAGCTGAATTGTTAAAGTCTGACCAAGGATAAATCAGTCATAGCATTCATGGTTGAGATTTTGCCAAGTGTACTCTTTACAACTAGAATATTCGCGGGCGAAGCCGCGCCGGGTAATGCTAATGGGACCTTAGTAGAATAGTTGCTGCTCATACAGCACTGTCAACCCAGTATAGCTTAACAAAGACTTGACAATATTTGTACCGCGCCGTACTGCTAGGCGAGCGTGCCTCTAGAGCGCACGGCAGCGCGGATGTCGCTTCCTGGTGGTACTGATTGGTACTTCAGAGGACTCACCAGAGAGCGAAGGGCTTTGTCTGTATATACATTTTCGATGTGTAACATCTTTCCGCTCGGTTGCTGGATAGTTTTGTGGGAGTGATTTGGAAAATTGGGGACGGAAGTGGATCGGAACGATCTTGCTGGCAGTGGTGGATCGAACGGAAGTGTACTAGCTGGCAGTGGTGGAAAACGGAAGTATGCACTGCCCGCTCGATTGACCGAACGGAAGTGTACTAGCTGGCAGTGGTGGAAAACGGAAGTATGCACTGCCCGCTCGATCGATCGAACGGAAGTGTGCCCTAGCTGGCAGTGGTGGATCGAACGAAAGTAAAAGACTCACTGCCAACTCGATCGATAGATCCAGCTGGCTCTGGTAAGAGAAACTATCAGCGCCCGGTGTCGGAAATTGATACCACGACGCACTTTCGGCCATGTGTAATATATATGACATACTGAACGGAAAACGCTCATGCGTACTCTGGTGTCAAGTGATTGAAACAAATGACATGGTACATGTTCGAAGTCTTCGTATCAGTATTTAAATGGTAAAATGCCTTAATATCAAACATTGTAAGTAGTCGGCATTGCCGGTATTATGTTTCTGCACAATGGTTATTCAAATATTAACCCACATAACGGTAATGCAGTCATCAGTATAATATAATCGTTGTAGTTATACGAGAATTGAGCAAGCCTTCATGAACTATTACTGAATACATTCTCTTTACTCACAAGAGGGCCTATTCACAAGGCATTTTAAACTCAATTTCACGCAGGAACGTTATCGAAACAAGCAAAATATAAATGAAACTTAATTCCGCAATGCAGTATTATTGGAACGTGGAAATAAGTCACCATCTTGTGCACAACATTTGCGTAGTCGAAATAGCCGTGGGGTTAGTGCGTGTGACTGTGAATGTAGGGATCTTGGGTGTGAATCCCGGACGGGGTGGATAATTTTGCTACCAGATTATCATTTTAAAAGGTATTTAACATATCAATATGACTCATTTTAACAGAATCCATATGAAATTACGTGTTGGTCTGTGAATCAAGAGGACCTGTTTATAAGGAATTTAAGGTTATGAGCGGTGTCGCGTCTATTAATCTAGTTGATCCATAACGTATTCTTTATTTAGGCTAGTGCTGGTGGAAGCTACAAATCATCTAATAAAATGAGTTCCGTATTATAAACTACAATATCTGAAAAACACTCCCGTTTACAATAGATTAATATTTGTGCCAATAATAATATAAAATACTGGTTTATCAACAATTTCACGTGAGGTTTCTTCTATGTCAGATGTTACACATCATATGCGACTACTGTAAGGCTCGTAATTTTTTTTTGTATCATTCTTTGTCTTGGTATTGTTGCTTCTTTGGGTTAATGAAAATTAATAAATCTGCTTCATTGCACTCTCCACATTGCTAAAAAATAAATTGCAGTGACCTACACGCTGCGTGAAATATGCCAAGGAAAATGCTACTAAACTATCGTACTGCAAGAGATAAACGCAACCTGCAGAAACATGGTGTAACAACAGGTACTAAAACTGTGCCCTCATCACAACCAAGCCCGAAGCCAACTGCATTGTTGACTGGCAGTATATCTGGCGGAAGATTACTTGAGGGACTGTGAACCTGACGTTGCGCATAATCTGGCTATGCTCCAAATTCAGGAATTCCTCCAGGTTCAAGGACGCTCCTGTCAAGACTACGGCTTACCAGGTCCCCCGTCTTCAAGAGATCCCAATCCAGACCCAATCAACCGTCAAGCCGACGCTGAAAAGGGACACATCATGTACAACTAATTTAACGACCAGCAACGAGCAATTGTCGATGAGGTTCATTGCGGCGCACACAATTCATTCTTCGTCGATGATCCAGGCGGAACCGGCAAAACATTTGTCTACCAGACCCTCATACACACACTTCGTGGCCAGGAAAAAACTGTTCTGTCTGTGGCTTGGACTGGAATAGCGGCGAGGTTGCTTGAAGATGGCCGCACTACCCATTCCGTCTTCAAATTTCCCGTTCCCATTACGGACACGTCTGTCTCCTCAATCAGACCTAACTTCAGAGGCGCAGTCAATTAGAGACGCAGCAATCATAATATGGGACGAAGTTCCAATGGTCACTAAAGAAGCATTGTCTTCATTGCATCGACTCCTGACGGACATCACAGGGCTAAACATTCTTTTCGGAGGAAAAATTATCGTTTTTGGAGGGGATTTCCGGCAGGTCCTTCCAGTTGTGAGGTGCGGAAATAGAATCACCATCGTAGAGGATTGTGTCAAATCCTCGCCACTGTGGTCCCAAGTAGCATTTCACTGACTCACCACCAACATGCGAGCAGCCGGAGAGCAAGAATTCTCTCATTGGTTACTCCAGATGGGAAATGGAACCTTGCCACCACACGACACCGTCAACCCCACCAGTATTCTAATACCCAAGCAATGCTATTGCGCCCCTCAGGACTCAGTACAACTCACTTTCGGAAGCCAAATCAATGCGGATAACATCCACACCTTATTACGTACAGCAATCCTCTGCTCTAAAAATGAAGATTGCTGAAAAATCAATGATCAGATCGTTCAGAACTTAGTTACCGCCGAAAGCAAAACCTACCTCAGCTTGTATTCAGTTCAAACACAGGATCCAGTAGATGTTCAAATACATCCGACCTAGTTCCTAAACAGCATTGACCCCTCAGGACTGCCTCCACACGAAATTGACTCTTAAGATTAATACCATAAATACGCTCATAAGAAACCTCAACTCCAAAAGCGGATTAGTAAACGGATTACGTCTAATCGTCACACAGTTGAATGATCACAATATTATATCACAACCAGTGGGTTCCAATGAATTAGTTATAATTCCTCGAATTAAATTGACGCCATCCGATCCAACTATACCTCTCAAACTATGTAGAAATCAGTTCTGTGTAAAGATTGCCTTCGCAATGACAATAAACAAGGCCCAGAGTCAAACTCTAGATAAAGCAGGCTTTTACCTACCAAATCCAGTATTCTCACACGGACATTTATATGTCGCTTTCTCTGGGGTTCAATCCTTTGCAAATGTAAAAATTGCTGTAGAAGAAACTCCCGAGCCAACAATAACCGATGAATTTGTAGTAACATCGAATATTGTCTACAAAGAGGTGCTGTGACAAGTACCAAACACTGTTCTACATAGTTCTTTGTGTTCTTCTCATGTCCATATGCCGTTTAAAACAATAAATACATTTCCTCAATATTTAAAACTTCCTTCTCCCACATTCTCCCCTACCACCACATAAACCTACATTCACCTTGCGAAAACTCGCACAGGCGCACTAATATGTTTTTAATTCAGGTAAGGACTGCAAATATTATATTTTCAAGTAGTTTCTACTTTTGCTTCCAAACGCCACCGTCAACGACCAACCAGTTCTGAACTTTGTTACAAGATGCCACCGCAGTCGGCTCCTGGTGACGAACGTTGGAACCTAAGAGTGATAGTCCAATATAACCTGTAATTTAGCTTCACACAGGTGCAATTAGTGAAAGGATCATGCCATAATTCTATGACATGGGACCGCCGGCATTACTTCCCCTCAGAAGGAAGGCATACTCTTAAAACAAGTAGGCTAGTTCCGTGAAGAACTAAAGCCTATTTTCATATATCCTACTTATGTTAATTGCCACTGTCAACATACACAATTTCAGTTTGATTGATGTAATAGATTCGTAGATATTGAGAACCGACTAAATATTTCGGATGGTCGCCATGTTGGATTTTTTATGTAGGTATTAGAGTTATGTACTGTTACATGAAGATTATTGTATACGTGTAGTATTCAAACTTCAATCGCATGATTAGAACACAAGAAGTAAAAACGAGGTTTCAAAATTTTGCACAGCAGCCATCTTGTGGTTATGGAAACAATTGAAATAAATTAGATGCCAGTGGATTAACATTTGTATAAGGATTTCCTGTACCAAGTTTCACTGCACTCAGATGATTAAATTGCGAGAAACGTCCATGTGAATATTTATACTTCGCGACGCCGCCATGTTTGATTTGTGATCATCAGGTTATTGAAAGTCCTATAGATGAACTTATGTTCATAGCCTCTATAAACATTAAAAAATCAATTTGATTGCTGTAATATATTCATAGATATTGAGAACCGTATAAATATTTCGGATGGTCGCCATGGTGGATTGATATATGTATACTGTATAGATCATAGAGTCATGTACCATTAAAGGAAAATTATTACGTAGGTTCGTTATTCAAACTTTCACTTCGATCGCATGATTACGACACAAGAAATAAAACTTAATTTTAAAATTCGCACAGCCGCCATCTTGAGGTTATGTATATAATTGAAGTAAATTAGATGCCAGTGCATTACAATGAGTATAAACATTTGCTGGACCAAGTTTCATTGCGATTGGATCATTAAATTGCGAGAAAAGTATATTTAAAATGTTCAAATTCGCTTGGCCGTCATGTTCGTTTTGTAGTTAACCGGTTTTTGAAAGTCTCATAGATAAACTTCCAGTAGTGCCCTTTAACTCCGTACCAAATTTCAGGATGATACCGGTAATAGTTTCAGAGATATACAATGCCGATGAAATATTTCGCACAGCCGCCATCTTGAGGTTATGTAAACAATTGAACAAAGTTAGATGGCAGTGCATTACAATGTGTATAAACATATACTGTACCAAGTTTCATTGCGTTTGGTTGGTTAAATCGCTAGAAACGGCTATTTAAATGTCGCAAATTCGCTTGGACGCCATGTTGGTTTTGTAGTTACCAGGTGAACTTCTAGTAGTTCCCTTTATCAGCGTACTTATTTTGAGGGTTATATCAGTAATAGTTTCGGAGATATGGAATGCCGGTGAAATATTTCACACAACCGCCATGTTGGGTTTGTTGAGTCGTAATACATTTGAAAGGGCACCGTCGGGGTCAGCCGAAATAGTACTATGACCTTACCGAGTTTTATTGAAATCGCTCCAGCTGTTTAGAAGTTTTAAGAGGAGTGTGGGTGGGGACGCACACACACACGAACAAAGGGTGATCTCATAAGCCTATTTATTCATACTTATGAAAATAGGCTAAAAAATCTGTCATGGGTTTCCTTGAATGTTAGCAGCGTATGAGTTGAATCTTTCACGGCCTGTCATTAGAAAGCGGGTGTCCATAAGCCTTGTAGGCCCCCATACCATACTTTCAGTTATCAGTGCTCGGCGATAAATACACACCTACTAAGGTAGGTGATGGGAATATGGCCATGCTAAGCTTTGTGATTTTTTTGTAGCGCCATTTTGAAAAAAAATCGTAATCCCTTTGTGGGACAAGATACTTAGGACTCTTTATAATAAGGATAAAAATAATCAGATATTTCATATAACTAGAACCATGGGATAGAAAATAATTTTCACATGTCTATCTCTGTGCCATATTAAAAGCACATGAAGTTAATATGGCCACAAAACTATTGCAAATTGTAAAATTAGTGGAACTCATTATTGACGCTAATTTTTATTTTTATTTAATATTAAACTACTACATAACTCATTTTAACCACTACACAACTCATTATAAAAATAATTACTTGATTAAATTTATAGAAATTAAAATTTAAAAAAAATTCTGGCCTCTTTCTGCTGATATCGATTTAACATTTTGGACAGATAAACAAATTTTTGTCTTCCTTAGTAAGTCCAACACACAATTCATGAACATAATTTCCACAAACAGTACAAAGTCTCATATCTTCCACTTTATCTTCACAGCAAACAGCACAGTACCAGCTCTCAATCCGTTTTGATGAAGCCTTCTTGCGGATAGCTTTCACCTTAGCTTGAGTACAGTCTTGATGTTTGTCGTTCTTTTCGGTCTCTTTCTTAGCTTCAAATAAACTTTTCTTCAATACCACACCACGACTGTTGATAGCAGGTTTCATAACCCGGGTTGTCCTCTGTTTCTTTTTTGGCGTAGGCAGCATTTCTTCAAAAGAACTGTGATGGGATGCATTTTCCTCACCTTGGTTGGAGTCACCTGAATCAGATGAAAGCTGTTGCAAGTCTTCAGGCGTTTCTGAATGGGATGAACAACTGCTGTTACGTCTACGACGTTGCCGGCGGGCCTTCCTCTGAATACCGGATGGGCCTGCTACCGGATGAAAAGTGCTGACGTTACATTCTACAGGCGAAGTGGTGCCTGGTGCACTAATATCAATCGTACCTGTGTCTGGTTGTGGATGCTCTGTCGCTGTGCTCGGTGCAAAGGCCTCTTCCGGGATTACTAGCGGATTGAAGGGAAATATGCCGGTGGCCTTGAACCCACTTTTCATGTTTACTTGCGTCATAGATTTTTCCCATGTTGGAGTAAAGACATCAGCGAAGTTAAGTCGTGAAATATGTTGCTCCTCTTTATGCGTGTCAAAATGTAGGAGTGCATGTTGATCCCAAAATATCTCAAAACTTCGGAAACAACCTTTATCTAAAGGCTGTAACTCATGCGTTGTGTTTGAGGGCAAACAATACAGGATAATGTCAGACTCTTCAGCAACCTCACAAATCTTGTAATCTAAGTGGCACTTTGCCCCATCAAAAATCAGAAGACATTTTCTATTTGGTTTAAATCTGGAGAAATGTCTCAGAAATTCAACAAAAGTTTCCGTGGTCATGCAACCTTTCGGTGTCATTCTTGTATCGGAACCTGTAGGCAATCTTAGTTCCCAAGCTGGATTTTTTCTTACTCCAGAGAACAGGATCTTTGGCGGTATGACTGATCCAATAGCATTTCCACAAGCTACAACTGTAACACTCTCACCGTGTTCCTTTGCGATGATATGGACACGCTTGGATCCCTTTTTAGCAAACACCTGTGGATCTTTATGCAGTTGTAACCTGCAACCCTTCTCATCCATATTGAAGATCAATTCAGGAGAATTTAATAAATTATTCTCAGTGAGAATATTTTTTAATTTTTCAAAATGGTCCCCAACAATAAATTTGTTAAGTTTTTGAGCTCGGGCAGGGTTTAATCTTTGGGCTTTTCTTTTCGATACTTCCGTATTCCTTGCCATAAAACCCTTAAGCCAATAACGCCCAGCACTTCCTCTAGAGAACCGGTGAAGAATTCCATTTTCTCGACAATATTTAAAAACATTCAACTTGAGCATTTTTGATGTCAGTGGATACCCAATTTGTGACAAACGAAATATTCTACTGCATAGTTCCCTCTCTTCTTCTGGTGTAAGGGTTGATTTACACCCCAATTTAGCTTTCACAACCTTGTTGTTGGCAAGATAACGACGAAGAGTTCGCCTGGGTACGGCATACCGTTTACTCGCAGCGTTGACAGACAAGTTCCCCTCATTGATATCACCTAC
Source organism: Meconema thalassinum (assembly GCA_946902985.2). Classification (NCBI taxonomy): domain Eukaryota; kingdom Metazoa; phylum Arthropoda; class Insecta; order Orthoptera; family Tettigoniidae; genus Meconema; species Meconema thalassinum. The sequence continues at coordinate 48,987 of CAMPQE020000374.1, read as the reverse complement.
TGCCTTGGTGAGTGCATCTTGTGTCCAAGTACCACGTCTCTTCTTTTCAGGACCGAAGGGATTCATTTCTGATAAGCAGAAACAATAAAAATGTATTTCAGAATGTTTGCCCCAAATCGCAGCTAATATGGCCAACTGCTGTTATTATGGCCAACCTTGGCCATATTAACAACAAGGTAGATTTTTCAAATATCCTAGATATTTAACCACTGGTTAAAGAAAATTAAATTTTTATATCTCTACTCGACTCAGCGTATAAAACTGCACATCAGGCAAACCAACAATTAAAAATAACTATCGATAGGATAGGAGAACAAGGGCGTACTTACCAGAGTGAGATAAGAAGCGCGTTGTGCAAACAGCATCCACTACATATAATGGCAGCTGCAGCCCACTCAAAGCCTCCCCCACCAGAAGCGATCACCCACAAGCATTAACAGACACGTCTTGGAGACCATGCTAGTGCCATCTTTCGATGAGATTGCGAACTACGCCCTACGCCACCTGTTGGCCATATTACCAAACCTGGCCATATTCCCATCAACCACCTTACTTGAAAAAGAATTCATTGAATACAAGCTCTTGCAGTACGCCAACCAAACAATGAGTAGATTAGATCTTGTGAAGTGTGTTTCTCACACAATAGTTAGGGAATGAAAAGAGTTTCATCTAATGTTTTTTGTATAGTTTGAAATGAAGTAAAGATTTATGTGATTTTAAGATGCTGATTTTTCTTATTTTATTAAATTTCCTGTCCATATTTTTATTTAACAACAGTGATTAATATCTAGCTCTTTATATTATGTTTATATCTGATTTAAAGATTGAGCGGACTTGGTGGTCGTGATTTAAAATTAAACATAATATTCTTTTACATAGGTCTGCCAAGTTTTCTATTTTTTTCTACTCCTGCGCTGCATAAGGTGTTTGACACGGCCCTTGGTATGCGAGCAGGAGGGTTATGACATTTGCTTACGTCATTGGGGAAAAGCCTGGGCGGAGTTGAGGAACTCATTTCTGGGCCCCTTGGAGGACCGGGAGGAATTGAGGTAACCCTGGCTACCTGACTGGAATTCCGGGGTGGAATTGATGCCCGCCCACAGTTCTTGCCCTCGACCCTTCCTTCCATAAGTAAGCTTGCTATTCCTGGGTGTCTTAGTATGTGTCCTACCAACCTATCTCTTCTCTTCATTAGCAGTCTCCAGAAACATCTCTCCTCTCCCAGAAGCCTTAATACCTCTTCGTTATTAACCTTAGCTACCCATCTGATCTTCAACATTCTCCTGTAAAACCACATTTCAAACGCTTCATTTCTCCTCTTTTCTGCTGCACCACTAGTCCAAGTTTCACTTCCTTAGAGCGCCACGCTCCAGAAAAAGGCCTTCAAAAATGACTTCCTAATACCTAAATCTATATTCGATGCCAACAGATTCCTTTTCTGCAGAAATGCTTTCCTTCCCTGAGCTAACCTACTTTTTACATCCTCTTTGCTTCGTCCATCACTGGTTATTTTGCTTCCTAAGGTACAGAAGTCTCCTACTTCATTTAGTTTTTCGCCTGCCAATTTGATGTCCATAGAGGTTTCTGATTTATTTCGGCTGCATTCCAGTATTTTTCTTTTACATTTATTAATTTTCATCATGAATTCTTTCCTTAAGACGGAGTCCATACTATTTAAAAACTCTTTCAAATCCTCAGGCATGTCGGCCAAGATGACTATGGCATCGGCAAATCTCAGAGTTGAAAGAAGAGAAAAGAATAACATGTTGTTGTTGTTATTGTATCTGATGATGCTGATGATGACGGTTACAGTCATGACTACATTTTATCGTCAAAATTATTTGCAAAATCAAATATGCAATAGGCCATATATTTTAAAAGGATATAAGAAATTACGTTGACATTTATTTAGAAAATTAACAGTTAAAAATTACGGTGGCATTAACTTAGGCTTCGGTTGAAAAATTCAATTTTCTCTTTTCTGGTGATTTAGTTTCTCAGCATATTGAAATATCATACGAAATTAGTTTGGAGCAAAATTTGTTAATCTGTTTCCGAGATGAGGGTTTTTGGAGTTTATCAACATTGGCAAACATCTCCCAAATCTTTATTCGTCTATCTTTGCTGACATTTCTTCGACATCCATTTTTACAACTTTCATCTTTAGGCAGATAAGGTACATTACGGCGGCTTCGGTGGCGTAGTCGGTAGCATGCTGAGCTTCTATGCCCAAGATAGCGGGTTCAAACCTGGCCGAAGCCGTCGGATTTTTAAGAGCGTTAAAAATCTCTCAGTATGCCTTCCTTCGGAGGGGAAGTAAAGCTGGTGGTCCCATGTCATAGATTTATTGAATGTTAACGAACCTTCCACTAATTACACCTGTGTGAAGTTAAATTGTATAGGTTAAGAATGTAAACAACTCTCTTAGGTTCCTACGTTCGTTGCCAAGATCCGACTGCGGTGGCGTTAGTATCTAAGTTCTGAACTAGGCCTAGTAGTCGTTGACGGTGGCGTTTGGCGGCAAAAGTAGGAACTATTTGAAAAATTCAATGTTGCAGTCCTTACTTGAATTAAAAAGCTGATACACACACCAAACAGCCATCACAATTAACACCGGTAATCAGACAGATTCCACACACACCCAAAGTACACGGGGCTACAGCCACTAAACTGAGGAACCAACCAACCAACCAACCAACCAAGGTACATTACCTCAGAGATTGCGGCACCGATCTACTTGTAATTTTCAGAGTATATTTATGTGCATTAATCGGGCATAGAATAAATGCTGCAGTATTTATGTAACTTGAGAAAAATATTGCATTGCTTCCAAATTTTATAACTTGTCAAAGACAATTTACAAATAAAACGTTTGAAGCACTAGAATCATGATTCTAATTTGGATTGCAAACCATGAAATCTTCTTCAATTGTATTAAGTTTCAACCCTTTAACTTCAATAGTTAGGTCATAAATGTACCGTTTGCTTAATGTTTTGTTTTCAAGTAATCATTAATTAGGCAACTTATGGTAGTGAAACACTCTTCAAGTTGAACATCAAATCAACAACTGACAAACTGCACATAGCAGACAGAAGAATCATCAGAACAATTCTTCTTCTTCTTCTTCTTCGTCGTTTGGGCCTACTGAGGACCACGGGGCTCGTATTTCCCCGTCGCTTTGTATTTTCTCTTCTTCCAGTACTTTTTCATCAGCTTTCTTTCCTCCGTCCATGGTGGTCTGCTGGCACCAGTGTTCTTCCTAGCTGTCGGATGGCATGGCGGAATTGTTGGCGGTCCTGTATGGAATTAAGTGGGATCCCTAGGTGGTCAAAATCCATCAGAACAATTATTAACAAAAAGCACCAAGTAAATGGCCAATGGAGATTACTACTAAATGAGGTGGTATATCGAGAGAGTGAATCAATAAGAGATACAATGCGGAAAATGAGAATCTCTTTTTACTGCCATATCTCAAACCTACCAGAAACCAGACTAATAAAACATCTCTTTAGTTACTACTGGAAGAGTAAAACAAACAACCATTGGTTCAAAAAGGAAAAAAAAAGGAAGCTTGTAGTTTAACGTGACCGTTAAAGAGGTTCAAAAAGATCCAGCATGATTTAGATGAATTAAATTTAACGATGATCCAAATTGAAAATAGAGAAGAGAAGAATATTTTAAGGAATAAGTACTTACGAGTCACATTAACAACATTTGAACGGAAAACTACACCATCACAGATGAACAAAGGGCAGCCCGGTCAGATGGAATGAAGACATTTGGGTGTAGAAGAAGCTGAAGCCGAATCGCTAATCTCCAGATACCGTTGTTAGACTTAATTGTATTTGTATTGATTAAAGTGCTCCAATGAGGGCGTAAAATACGAAAAAAAATCATTAATTTAATGTTGGTATCAGTAAAATATATTGCCTTTTCAGTAACGTAACTATCTTATGTTACATGCCCTTCCTTTATCTTCAACATATGTTTGAGCACAACGTGTATGATAAACTATACATTGAACGACTCACTTTCTTAATGTGACATTTTTTGCATTGCAAATGTCTTGCAGTCGAAGTTAAATCACGAGGCTGTTATTTGTAGTTTTACAAAAAGAGTGGTTTGGGTTTGTGCATCACATAAGTGCAAAGATAGGCCTGAAAATCTACACATTTAACGTTCATCGTTAGCTAATAATTTACGGAAGTAACAGCTATTGAATATCCGTTAAGTTGAAAAGATATTTAAATCATCAAACACTTGCTGTCTGAAAGGAAATCTGTACAATATAATTTGAAACAGAAATAAAACAAATATTAAACAAGAAGTTCCGTAACGAACTAATGAGCCTACGTTTCTTAAAATTAAGATTCATGCCAATGATTAATCTACAGTATATGGACCTATCGATAATAATGACGAAATTAAGTTGGTAATATCGAAATGTTTAATTAGTTAGAAATATACCTGGTATAATGTAGCCTAATAGAGCACTACAGTTGGCAGCCCTGGTGACTGAATATATTCTTAGTTCCATCTCTTAAGGTACAGAATACAGAATTTGGTTGAAGTCCAATGGACGTTACATGCAGTTAGACATTGGATCTATAAGCACGCGTAAAAACATGTTGGCAACAATGCCATGCGTGTGCTGCTCAGAAATAATCTAAAATATTATGATATCTTGTTGTGCCAATTTTGGATGAAATCAATTTGTTAGTATAGAAGTTACATTTATTTTTAAATTGGACATATCAGCAGGCATAGAATCATGTTGGCAGAACTGACTTATATGAATTACTCCAAATTAATCTAAAATGTCAGGTACTATACGTGTGCATAGTTTAAAGCTGTCGGCTTTCATACTTTCTGATAGATTGGTTTTTGGATAAAAAATAGAAAGAGCAATTATTAACAGTCGGCAGCCCTGGTGGCTCTTAAGAATACGCTCAGTCATATGTGTTTATGTACACATATTACATACAAAATTTGGTTGAAATCCAATTGACAGTGTAGAAGATATATGGATTTAAAAATTGGACTTATCAGAAGGCTTAAAATTATTTTGGCAACTCTGCTATGTATGGCCTCCTGGAAATTAAACTGAAATTGTATTATCTACATGTGTGCCAATTTTGGAATAGCTCCCATGCATACCTTCCAAGATATCCAACATGGAGCACTTCTAGTGCGTTCTTTAGCAGTTGGTAGCACTGACATAATTTTCAAACATGGGCTTGAGATATACCGATATACAACTTTACTCATACTAAATTTGGTTCCGATTTCTGCAGCCGTTTAGGAGTTGATAGAGGGGGGGGGGGGGGGAGACACACACACACACACACAGTCAGACAGACAGACAGAAGGACAGACGCACAGACACATAATTTCCCGGATCGATCTCATAAGTCTACTTTTCCTAATTTTTGCAAAATGTAAAAAGAAGGCTAAAAATTATGCATTGAAAATAAATAGAATGACATAAAATGACCATGATAGCCCGATACCTTATTGACGTGTTAATTACAGTATATTAATCTATTTATTTTTACCGAAAGTCAATATTTAGTACATGGGTTTCGGTCACATTGCGACCTTCTTCAGCGTGGTATAGGATAAGCAACCGAGTAGCCCCATACCAAAAGTTCACAGAGTAAAAATTTAAAAGAAAAACAAACAAAAAAAAAATATCTGTTACAATAATTTTGTTTCTTGGCAACTACACAACCGATACATTGATCAACACCTCATAGTACAGGGTTATTATGTATGTGCGCGCCAGTAAGCACGGCAAGCTAAGCCAGCTGTGACTAGCATAGATCGCGCGCACCTGGTTCAATAACCCGCTCCGCTAACTCATAATAGTTCACACGTGTTTTGTCATTCATATGGACGTGTATCTGCAAAGCTTAGACGTTAGTACTGCACGTTTAGTGAGCATTGTGATTATTCTTTTTTTTTTTAGCGTATGGCTTTTAGTGCCGGGAGTGTCCGAGGACATGTTCGGCTCGCCAGTTTTGTAGCTGCTTCGAGACGGACACCCAATGGGTGAGCTACAAGTACCGTTGGGGAGGGAAGTTGGAATGTAAGGGCGAGGAGTTGGAAGGTTACGGCTGTGGCCTATAGTTAGGGACCAACCCCGGCATTTGCCTGGAAGGAAGATGGGAAACCACAGAAGACCATCTTCAAGGTTGCCGGCGGGGGGATTCGAACCTCCTCGCCTCCCGGATGTGAGCGACTGCCAGCAGTCATGCCGTAACGACCACGGCTAACTCACCCGGTTGTGATTACTCTGATTGTTGGCCATGCCAAGACACCAATTCCCATTGCGCGAACGTGTGTATATCCATGATTCGTATATGAAAAGCAGATAATCTTGTTCAGAAAAGAGACAAAAATTTAAGTTTCCAGGAAGACCTGTGCCTAATGCGAGGACAATTAGGAGGCTCGCTAAACAATTCAAGGAAACAGACTCCGTAAATAATTTAATTTAGATTTAGGTATTAGGAAGTCATTTTTGAAAGCCTTTGTCTGGAGCGTGGCGCTCTATGGAAGTGAAACTTGGACTATTGGTGCAGCAGAAAAGAGGAGAATTGAAGCATTTGAAATGTGGTGTTACAGGAGAATGATGAAGATCAGATGGGTAGATAGGGTTACAAACGAAGAGGTATTAAGGCGAGTGGGAGAGGAGAGATGTTTCTGGCGACTGTTAATGAAGAGAAGAGATAGGTTGGTAGGACACATACTAAGACACCCAGGAATAGCAAGCTTAGTTATGGAAGGAAGGGTCGAGGATAAGAACTGTAGGGGTAGACCAAGGTTAGAATATGTTAAACAGATTGCCTCGGATGTAGGGTGTGGTAGCTATGTAGAAATGAAACGATTAGCTCAGGACAGGGAGGCATGGAGAGCTGCATCAAACCAGTCAAAAGACTGAAGACTCAAACAACAACAACAAATAATAAAAGAGTTGACAGGCATTCTTTCATCAGAAGATGTCAGGTGTGTGTTACAAGAGAGGGAGGATAATTTCATCATCGCCTAGGAGCATTATGAGTAGAAATTATTGAACATGTTTCGTAAAAGTGTGAAAGTGCGCACCAAACCACCGGCTGAACCTGGTACGCGCCAGACACAGCCGGCTTAGCATGCCGTGTTTACCTGCGCGCACACATAATAACCCTGTAACATCGCCACATGATTTTATCTACAATACCTGGCAAATACACCTCAAGCATATTTTTTATAACCTAAGTTTTCCAACATACAGTGCATATTTTCCCATACACATCTCTTCATTTCTACGCTGTTTATCATGACATTTATTAATGCATTATTAACAAAATAATTGTAAAAGGTCGGGTATTATTTAAAATTTTTACTCTGAGAACTTTTGGTATGGTACTACTCAGTTGCTCATCATATATCACGCTGAAGAAGGTCACAATGCTAACAAGTAGTTCCGTGAAGAATTATACAGCCTATTTTCATATATCCTACTTATGTTAATTGCCTCTATCTACATACCAAATTTCAGTTTGATTGGTGAAATAGATTCGTAGATAATGAGAACCGACTAAAATTTCGGATGGTCGCCATGTTGGATTTTATATATGTAGGTCCTAGAGTTGTGTACTGTTACATGAAGATTATTGTGTACGTGTAGTATTCAAACTTCAATCGCTTGATTAGGACACAATAAGTAACAAGGAGATTTTAAAATTTCGCTCAGCTGCCATCATGTGGTTATGGAAACAATTGAAATAAATTAGATGCCAATGGATTAACATTCGCGTAAGGATTTACTCTACCAAGTTTCACTGCACTCGGATGGTTAAATTGCGAGAAACGTCCATGTGAATATTTATACTTCGAGTCGCCGCCATGTTGGATTTGTGATCACCAGGTTATTTAAAGTCCTATAGGTGAACTTAAGTTCATAGCCCCTATGAACATAAAAAAATCAGTTTGATTGTTATAAAATTCCTCTCGGCACGCCGGAAGGCGGAGGTAGATTTCACCGGGCAAACTAGGGGATAGGCTATAATAGGCAAAATATGCAGGTTTTTGTAGGAGGATCAGACCTCATTTATTGCGAGAAAGTATTTTACAATTGGAGGTTAGTTAACATTTTTTCGTCTTTCTATGCATTTTCTTTTAACATTTTACTGTCTTATGGGGATGGTAACCTTCTTGTCATTTGGGGTTAATTTTTATACTTGTGATCACACTGTCCTTATGCAAGGTTTGGAACTAATGTGTAACTATCTATCAGTCTGTTATTACTTCACGCAAAATTTTATCTCTCGCAGAGATGTTGGTTGGTTCCTCAGTTTAGGAGCTGCGACAAGGTGGTCATGTAACCCCGTGTACATTGGGTGTGTGTAGAATCTGTCTGATAAACGGTGTTATTTGTGATGACTGTATTAGTCTGTAATTCAGGTAAGGTCTGCAGACGGTCAATTTTAAGTAGTAGTACCTAATTTTGTACCAAATACTAACGTCAACGACACCTAGCTGTGAACTTGGCTGCTAGATGCCACCGCAACCAGAACTTGCAACGAGCGTTGTAACTTCCCCTCCGAAGGAAAGCATGCTGACGGATTTTTAGCGCTCTTAGAAAATCCAGCGACTTTGGCCTGCTTTGAACCAGCACCTTGGGCATAGAAGTTCAGCATGCTACCAGTTAGCCGCTTCCCTCATAGTCAGATGGAACAAGAAGTTCCGTGACGAACTAAAGAGCCTACTTTTCATAAAATTAAGATTCATGCCATAGATTAATCTACAGTATATGAACCTATCTAGAATAATGACGAAATTAAGTGGGTAATATCGAAATGTCTTAATTAGTTCGAAATAAGGTATACTAGGCATAATGTAGCCTAATAGAGCAATACAGTTGGCAGCTCTGGAGACTGAATATATTCTTACTTCCATCTCCTAAGGTACAGAATACAAAATGTGGTTGAAGTCCAAAGGACGTTACATGGATTTAGACATTGGATCTATTAGTACATCTAAAAGCATGTTGGCAACAATGTCATGCGAGTGCTGGTCAGAAATAATCTGAAATATTATATATTTTTGTGCCAATTTTGGATGAAATCCATTTGTTGGTATAGAAGTTACATTATTTAAAAATTGGTCCTATCAGCAGGCTTAGAATCATGTTGATAGAACTGACGTATATAAATTACTCCAAATTAATGTAAAATGTCGGGTAATTTACGTGTGCATAGTTTAAAGCTGTCGGCTTGCATACTTTCAGATATATTTGGATACAAAATAGAGAGCAATTATTAACAGTTGGCAGCCCTGGTGGCTCTTAAGAATAAACTCTATATGTTTATGTACACATATTACATACACAATTTGGTTGAAATCCAATTGATAGTGTAGAAGTTATATGCATTTAAAAGTTGGACTTATCAGAAGGCTTAAAATTATTTTGGCAACGCTGTCATGTATGGCCACCTGGAAATTAAACTGAAATAGTATTGTGTACATGTGTGCCAATTTTAGAATAGCTCCCATGTATACCTTCCAAGATATCCAACATGGAGATCAAATTTCTAGTGCGTTTTTTTTGCAGTTGGTCGCACTGGCATCTTTTTCAAATATGGGCCTGAGATATTCCGGTATACACCTTTACTCATACTAAATTTGGTTTCGATTGCTGCAGCCGTTTAGGAGTTGATAGGGGACACACACACACACACACACAGCCAGACAGACAGAAGGACAGACAGACAGACAGACAGACAGAAGGACAGACACATTTTACCGGATATATCTTATAAGTCTACTTTTTCCTCATTTTTGAAAAGTGTGAAAAGAAGGCTAAACAAGATGTTCAGTAAAGAACATATAGCCTACTTTCTCCTAAATACATGGGTATTGTTATAAGTCTTTGTCCTTTTCAAGGAGTATAATTGAATGTTGGTTGTAGTAGCTTGTTGAAATACAACGTGCTATAGGGATATTAAACATGAATATGAGGTGCCCTTTGCTAGTGCTACCTCTGTAAAAAAATTCATTCAATTCGGTTTCACCGTGTTTGAATTGATCTGGGGAATGGATTTGCACACATACATGGCCGCTATTTGCAAACTATTGGGCTGATGACCTTGTAGTCAGTCATAAGATGCTTTCCACAAAAAGGCATGTTGTTGCAAAATCCGGTAGAGATCAAATTATTAGATGGTGGAAATTTGAATTAAGCTTTTAACATTTGGGTGGCCGTCATTCCGTTTCCGTCAAGATGGCGGCGATATAAAACATGACACTGAGGTGCCTTTTGCTAGTGCTACCTCTGTACCAAATTTCGTTCAATTCGGTTTCACCGTGTTTGAATTGATAGGGGGAATCGATTTGCACACATACTTGGCCACCATCTGCAAACTATTGGGCTGATGATCTAGCAGTTTGGTCAGATTATGCTTCCCACATAAAGATTTGTTGTTGCAAAATTTGGTAGAGACTAGATTATTAGGTTGGTCGTAATTACATTTTAGCCTTTAACATTTGGGTGGCCGCGATTACGATTACGATTACGATTACGGAATCAAGTGCTCTAATTAATGCAGCTCCAGCATTTTTCACTCCAAAGGGTAGTTTTCGATAGACATAGGTGGTCTGATCGAACAGAAACCCTGTATACTTCTGAGTATGCTCAGATAATCTTATATGGTAGAAGGATTGTACTAAGTCCAATGACGAAAATATCTTCTTTCCCTTAAATTTTCTGAGGATGTCCCTAATCTTGGGCGGCCTGTCATGCTCTGGAGCTAAGCGTTCGTTTAAGGCCCTTGCATCGAGACAAAGTCTCAAGCTTCCATCCACCTTAACCACAGGTGTTATAGGATTCAAGAAAGGAGTCGGTGACTTCTTGATTGTACCTGCTGCTTCCATATCATGGATCTTCTTAGCAGCTTCCTCGCGGTTGTTTTTAGCGTATGGCTTTTAGTGCCGGGAGTGTCCGAGGACATGTTCGGCTCTCCAGTTTTGTAGCTGCTTCGAGACGGACACCCAATGGGTGAGCTACAAGTACCGTTGGGGAGGAAAGTTGGAAGGGAAGGGCGAGGAGTTGGAAGGTTGCGGCTGTGGCCTATAGTTAGGGACCAACCCCGGCATTTGCCTGGAAGGAAGGTGGGAAACCACAGAAGACCATCTTCAAGGTTGCCGGGGGGGGATTCGAACCTCCTCGCCTCCCGGATGTGAGCGACTGCCAGCAGTCATGCCGTAACGACCACAGCTAACTCACCCGGTTTCCTCGCGGTGCTTCTCTGCGATAGGATAAACCTTCTTCTGGAATGGGGAATCATCCAGTAGTACAAGATCGTACTCGTAGTCCAATATCTCACCAGGTGTGGTGTCGAATATATCCTCGTATTCGTTTAATATTGCATCTAGTTTCTCTCGTACGGGTGCTGATAATTGTTCTGCCTCTTCGTCGGCATCTTGTGTCTCCTCAATTTCCTTGCCATTTAAATTCCCAACAACGTTGACTTCGGATTCAAATTCCGGTTCTTCCTCTACTAAATTCATTTGAATGGGTTCGTTCGGCTTAAACTCCACCGTATTACGTCCCATATCAATGATTCCATCGTACTTCCTAATGAAGTCTGCACCCAATATGGCATCATGATGCAAGCCTTTCATCACAAGAAATTCGTGCAAGTACACGTGGCTCGAAATTTTCAAAGTGCATAAAATCTGGATTTTGCACGTTACAACACGGTCAGGTATAACATCTCTGACTCTTACTGCAGAAACTGGCAGCTCTGTCACCTCAGAGTTTGCTTTCAGTCTGGCATGGCAATCGGCGGAAATGACACTTATCATCGCTCCAGTATCGATGAGAATGACTACGTTACATCCAGTCAGGGTAGCTACAATCTTCGGTAGGCGCGTCAATTCGTAGTTGTGGTTCGTCGTTCGTCGTTCGTCTAATAGATCTTCCTGAATCGGCTCCCAGAGTAAGATAGTGGCAGTTACTCTGTGCTCAATCGGGTAAGAATCTACTGGTTTTTCGGCGTTTTTTTTTCTCTCTTGGCGGGAAGTACCGGGCTGGTTTCGCTCCGTTTCTTCCGCCGGACTATTACGTGTCTCCTTCGAAGTCGGGTTCTGATCTCCCCCTTCTTGGATTTTGAGTTCTCGGAGTTGCTGAAGGTATTCACGACTCTCCCGTGCTCTTCCTCTCCAGTCTCGATCGGTCTGGTATCTGGGGTCCCGATCTCGATTATATCCTCTGCTATAGCGATAATCTCTGTGGATACTTCCGTGCTGTGGGTTCCTGTTATTATTCCCTCGACGGTCGTTGTCGTGACGACGGTCGTCGTTCGTCCCTCGATCGAAGCGTCGGTTCCAGTGACTACGACGGTCATCTCTCTAGTCTCTAGCATACGGAGTGTTGTTCCATTCTCTCCGACCACGATTATAGTCATTGCGCTGTTCACGGCTCTCTTGAGTCTGTGTCTGCTGTGGCGTCTGGCACACTTTGTCTACAGTTGTCAAGTTAACATGTCGTTCTTCACGCCTGTCAGCCTTCTGCTGACGATGTGCTGGAAACTGTTCGGTGTTGGCGTCCAATCGTCGCAAGATTTGATCATACTGCTCAAAAGTAGATGCTCCTGCAGCGATCAATACACGTTGCACGTCTGCAGGGTATTGCCAGACGATGGTGTTAACCAGGTCTTGCTCTGACAGTGGGGGTCGTAAACAACGGAGATTCGCAAGCTGGGTTGCGAAGTAGTTCAAATAGCGCGTCGGAGTGTTCGAGCTGTATCGGCGAGTGTACATCTCAGCTCTGATACTCTGCGGATGTCGCTTGACCAGTAAGTCCTCAACAAGGCTTCTCTGAAATCTTGGTAGCCTACAAATGAATAACGGAAGGCCCTGAACCAAGTGCTGGCTTGCCCCTCAAGTAAACGCTCAATGACTCGGAGTTCTCTCTCCGGAGTTCCCATAGTGTCTCTTAAGTAGCTTTCCACGTTCGCCAAAAATTCAACGGGAGTGATGCCACTTCCAGTGCCTGAGAATCGAGCTGGTTGCTCTTCTCGCGAACGGATGATAGTCACGTTCCCCTGCGTGTGCGCGGGTCTAAATGAACTCGGCATGTAGTTATGCGTTGGCGTACTCGTCTCTTGGCTTTGTCGATTGGGTGCTGGTTGGAAAGGATGTGCGTCAAAATTTAATGTTTGACTCTGCGCTGAACCGGTAAATTGAGACGGTTGCGGTTCCATGGGTGCACTGGGTTGAAAATGTGCAGGCATTATCCCTGCGGATTGCGATCCTGGTGTTGCCTGAGAATCTCCCATCTGTGAAGGTAAACCTATCTCACTAGGACGAGTCTCAAGACGGTCGAGGCGTCTCTCGATAACTTCGAGCCCTGGGATAGTCTTAGGTCACCCCCCAACAGCATAACATCGATCTTATTCTCCTCTCGATGAACCTCAACTGTTTCTCTTAGCCCTGTTACTGTCTCGGTCAATTCCGTAATATTCCTTCTGTTTGTGTTCAACTCGTCCTTGACCTCGATCATACCATCGACGATCGTTTTGACGTTGTTGTTGACGGCGTTCGCTGCACTTCTCATCAGTATTAGTCCTATATTCATGGTGGCCATGTCCTTCTTGACGTTGTCCATGAATCCCTCGACGTGAGTTAATCGAGTCCCAAATTCTTCTCGAGTATGCTCCAAGTCGGCCCTCATATCTATCTGGACTCTATTAATCGTTGTCTGAATCTGAGCGGTGTGCTCCTCTAGTCGGGTCTGCACGTGCTCCCTAGCTCTATTCATCTGGTCGGTTAAACTATCGATACGCTGGTTAGCTTCTTGATGGTGTCGTATAACGTCAACCCTAACAGCTGCTAAACCTGCCGTAAGATCATTTCTAGCCTCTATTCTGTGAGCGTCCAAGTCGGCCCTGACCTGCGTTAGATCAGCCCTAACATTATTGATTGACTGTGTGTTGACCTGAAGGTCCTGTCTAATATTGTTAATTGACTGGGTGTTAACTTCTAAATCACCTCGGACATTATTGATTGACTGGGTGTTAACTTCTAAATCCTGTCTAACCTGGTACACATGACCACTTACAGTGTTGACAGCTAGGGTATTCTCACCTAAGTCAGCAGTAATCTGCTGGAGATTGGCATTGACACCTGCCATCATCTCCCCAAACACACGACGAATTGTTTCCTCATCCATGACAAGAAATTATTTGAGAAAGAGAGGGGTCAATCTCTAATGGAACTTACAGCTATGATTAGTTACTTGGTGGTATAAAGCTTGTTTCATTTAAATAAACATCACGAGTACAGCTGGAGTATGCACACTAAGTGCTTCTACATTTACAAAGACAACGGCGAGCAAAGCAAAGTATTACATTTACTCAGGATGAGGCATCATCAAAGAAAGTCCTATCCATCATTTATCTAACACAAAAGCCTCACCCCATGGACTTGTATCAAACATGAATGCCAAGCGGTTAATTGATCTGCAGTATGTCTTTCTAAGTTCGTCCCAGTCCGGTCAATTTACCATTAATCAACATTAAGATCCTCTTAAATAACATGGAAATGACGGTCACAACGTTAACGTCGGCACCCACGTTGGGCGCCATTTTGTAGATGTTATGAGCCCGTCAGAGGAGCAGCCAGGATAGCCAACAACCGAAATGACTTCCCTAACATCTCATCCGCCGGACCTAACTGCCGAGAGGATCAGGTGAACTTCCAAATAAGCCAAAGCGGCACGAGAAACTGTAGTCCACGGGGATCGTGGTACATGGTGACGAAGGTCATAGACTGCCTAAGGAAAGGTTCACCTTAAAAGCTAGACTGAGAAAAGAAACATCCAGACTTATGTAAAACACCGTGAAAATTTATTATAAATTTTACAAACCCCTATCCTAGTTCGGAGGGTTTCTATCGGCTAATCCGCAAGCTAATAAATAATCAAAAATAAAGAGCAGGTCCCTACCTGAGAAGTTACAGTAAACCCTCGCGAAAGATCTGTCTCACAATAATAAAGCAACAACAGCAACACTAGGAAAATGGTACGCCAAAACCCTAAGTCAAGTTACAAGATCAAGCTAATATCGGAATTTACATTTAACAGGGCAGCAAAGAAAATCTAAGTTAGGATGTTACCATCTCCACATTTACATTTAATGTTAATTCATCTAGCTGGGGGTGCGTGATGGCGCAGTGGCTTAGCTGCTCGTCTTTCACCCGAACGGCCGGGGTTCAAATCCCGGTGACAGCGGGGTGGAATTTTCACCTGAAAAATCACGTGGCGTCAGGAAGGGCATCCGGCCTTAAAACCCCGGCCAAAACCAAAATGAGCCTGGCTGGCTCCGGCGACCCCAATTAATTGGGAAAAAGCCGAAGAAGAAGAAGAAGAAGAAGAAGTTAATTCATCTAGCTAAGTCCTATCAATTAATTACAAAATTTACGGCGGTGACGTCCGTAATATCAAACAATTACAACCAAAGCTATGTGACAAGCCAAAGAAAAAAAACCATCAAAACATTCTTATAACTAGGTGCTAACAGCACACAAAAGGGTAACATAGAGGATTCGTACACTTTTACATCAATAATAAATAAATAAAAGACCACAGTTTTATTCAAATGCCTGCCTACACCTTGGTTTACTGTTTGTAAGCCATAGTCATTTAATGTGTGTAGTTACGGTGACGACTGCGTAGTGAAGACTACGTCTAACATTGTATGGCCTGCGCTCCACAAGCTACGAACTCAAGGTTCGAGCAAGCTTCTGTCGCATCAAAAGTGTCAGCTGTCCTAAAGTCATATCCTCCAAGGAAAATGCATTCATAAGCACGGCTATGTCAGCAGGTTCCAAATGCAAATGAACAAGGTTAAATAGAAAGGATTCGTTAGTTATCTTTTGTTTATCAAAATTATGCGTTTTATTATTAAGATGTCGGTTTAGGTTATCGTTGGTTTATGGCGAATACTGACAAGCCTTGGCACGGAGCGTCTCCCTGAGATCATCTCTGCCAAAACGCCTCGACTCAAAAGTCGGAATACAATCAACGTGCAATAACAACTCGGACACACAATAACATAAGTTACCAGCGGCGCGCAGCTCGCGTTCTATAACTCTGGGACGTGCCTGGACACAACAGTAGCCCTCCCTAAATATCTGGTCCAAGGGAACAATCCCGGACATGGTACACACAATACCTTCATTCATGAAAAACCTCCTTAACGGGGCTAGCCTACAACGTACTATAAGAAACCTGACATAACTGTACTCGTTGAAACAACGGTACACGCAAAAGCGTTTAACTAACAAATGACAATCTACAGAACATATGACCAGATACAAAAGTGGAAACTAGGTTCCATAAGCTATCAATGAAATGAAGGACAAATGAATGCTGCAAGCATTCTGTCCTGTGTTAATATCAGTCTGTCTCATTTAGAAGCATGCGCTCTCACACGGGCGCTGGGAAGATATTCACAAACCTGTTCGTGTCGCCGCAGGCTACAAGCATTCCTGCGCTAATAGACACAACACACTGACTGGGCCGGCGATTTAAGCAAGAAAATAACTGTACAACTGGCCTCATAATAATACCTTTACCATAGGTTATAGACCTCGAAGAATGTGTGCCTAAAAAGCACGCTATAAAGCTGAATATAAACATATAACTCTGTCTTTCACAGCAAAGACGTTTAAAAGGTAGCAATGTCACTCATTGCTGGAGTTCTCTGCTCTCAAAGATAAAATACACATCAGTTACTTGTATCAAACATCAAATAAACACGTGTCATCACACTTGACACTAACAAAATAATAATTGTGGCGCAAACTCCACTCTGCTGGACTTGCTTAATGATACGTTGGGAACAGGGTTCGATGCTAGGCAACAACGAATTATCCCTTTTACTTATAAGGTCCACACTTGACCCGGATGGCTTCTGAGCTCATCTCAAATGAAATATAATGCAGTTACAAAACTGGTAATTACAGTCGATTACCCAAATGATACGACTACTCTAACGAAGTCAGGGGCGTAACATTGACTGGCTGCAAAAAGTGCAGTTAAAGAAACATGACCATGGCATCAGATTGCCGTAACAAAAGTCTGCAAAGACTTGAAAAATCACCCCAGATAGGGTTAAACAAAGTAGCCTCAAAATGACTACAGTCACGTTTAGCAGCGGACAGAAATTGGCGTCTTATGACGTCCATGAGGGTGCACCAGGGCTGAACAAAATATCAATCCCAAGGGTGTCTCACAATCACTGTAATAAATGACAACTAATTAAACTAAATATATCACTACCTATGAAATGGCTGTCACTAAGTTCGGCTGATTTACAATTTACACTAATCTAACTATACCACCAATGACTAGAACAGAGAAGGGTTGTACAAAACTCACGACATGAAGGAGCCCACACTTAGCTCTCTGTCCAACGACAAGGGTTGAACAAAAGCGCCTCTGGCTTTCAGGATTGGCATCGTCCTCATCAGAACTTCCATCTGGGCTCTCCCAAAGACCAGGATTCGGTCTGTCCCTGTAGTTGTCCTCGTGAATGGACTGGACATGCCTGTGAGAGGCATCCTCGGTTCCCTCCTTCTTGATCGGTGTTCTAGAAGTTCCATAATCATGCTTGTCCCATCCGAGACATCTCCCTCATACCATAATGGTAATTAGCCCATTATATCGGCCTCAAACATGGTGTTGAAAAAGTTGACCACGTGGGCGGTAGTATTGGACATCGTGTAGTTCATTATAATTTGAAAATTACAGTATTCTTCGTAGATATCACAGGCTTTAATCATATAACTGGTAACACAGCCTCTACACTTGCAGATGTGATTCATTAAATGGCCATGCACTGATCTGCGATTTCACACGTGTACAGACGCTACTTTGCCAATCACATGGCATCCGTGAAATGGGCGTCGTTTTGTTATGAATAAATTCACCGTAGCAATTTAGATATAATGTATTTGTAGTATGACACTTGTCTAATGTAACAATATCACTATTACCTGTATATTTTCGCACCAGGCTCTTGGCCCTCCACAAACACGTGGGTATAAAAATGTGGTGCTACAGATTCTCGTAAATTCACAATACTTGCCAAATAAGTACACTTTACTATTTGTGCTGATCACTGCACATCAACAACAGTGATTCGCGATACAATTGTGCTCGATGGCACTTGATAAAGATTCCTCGCTAAACAGCGGATGTTTGTCACTTCTAACACGACGGATTCAATAACACGCCTACACAGGGCGGATTCTCCAGACGTAGTGCACGGAACTGCGTTCCTCGTGGAATCAAGTCGTCAAACTGAGTCGTTGAGCGACTACTTACATTCCTATTTGCGTATCTGCAATGATATTACCTTACCTTAAAGCGAAAAGACATTCTCCAAAATGTTTCAATAATACTGAATGACGAAATGGAATATTCTGAGTCTCGTAGAAAGATAAAATTGATTAATAAGACCTCAGATAAATAATTAGCAGACTTAACCAAAGTCAAAAGTGCGATTCTCCGCTACTCCAAAGAGAATTGTATAAGCTCTCAGCTTCACGTAGCTTTCTGGGTGTGTTCAAAGGTAGCACATCCCATCATAAATATGTTGTCATGAAAAATATCACATGAACCTTAGCTCAGCGGGTTCAGTATTCCAAGTGTTTCTTGAAGGTTAAGGAACGGTCCAAGGTGATGCCAGATACTAGGGCTGAAATTGTGCTTAACTCTTTGCAGAAGGTCACTTTCAGCTGTTGGTGGGCAATGCGGTTGCAAACATGATATTAATTTAGACACATACTTACGGGCAAATTTTCAATTTAAAGGAAAGCGAAGCATACATGGTGGTGGAGGTGAATGTTTTCAAGGAGCGGAATGTCTAGCTCATTTTCCCGTAATTATACGGTAGGGATGATTAAAAATATACAACTACTTCCTAATAATTTAAATTTAACTTACATACTAGACGATATGAAAAGAAAAGAATAAGGGAAATAAAAGATAGGAAAAAAAAATGCCTCCGGCCGCCGAAGAAAGGATGTTGATTAATTTAGGGGCTTTGGAACTTCGTGCTCATGTAGCCCCGTGTACTTGGCTGTGTGTTGAATTTGTCTGATAACCCGTCTTATTGTGATGGCTGTATTAGTGTGTATTTATAAGTCCAGTGAATTGTCCGATGGTAACTCATGAAATGAGATTCCTCGGCATTCAAACTTGACCTGTTCCGATTTAGAAAAGCACACACATCAATACGCCATCAAAAAATACAAAACACAACTTCACCATTAACATCAATACAAAACAAATGTCTGTAACAGTTACTTGAAAAAGCTGCGAACACAGCGCCTATATTTGGAAACGATGTTGTACGCATAAACCAATACTGTAATATTTTTTAATGGACAGTCAGTTTAAAGCAGCCAGGAGGGATGCAATCCAGCAGGCAGTGGCCACACCATTTATTATCTAAAGTGCGATAAAAACATTAGAAATCTGAACGCAATAAAAATCTGAAACCGTATCTCTTTTATTAACAGGGGTCGTAATAGGGAAATTAAATTAAAAAAGAAATACAAAGGCAAACCTTGCATTCGACATACTATTGCAGATTATTCTTAAAGTAGCATTATTTTCTTTGTGATTAGATTTTGGATGATAAGGACCAAACAGTAGCTACGGCGGTAGTAACACAATTTGCCACCAGAACCGATGTGGCAGTGGTAACACAGAATGACACCAGGTACCGCAATGGACAGAGACAATCCAAAGATATTAGTGTTGACCAAAGAGGATATAAATAAAGTGTTGACTAAGGATAGTGGTAGCCATGACAACACTTGGGTTATTGACAAACGAGTGCTGTTCTTTGTACATATATCTGATCTATTATTTCTTCAAATAAAATGGGTGTTCATCCTACATTTTGCTGATTTCCTATGTCTTAGCCATTTTAGTGCTTACTGACGAATGATATTGTGTAATGGTGTAGTTATCACGAATTCCCTGAACTCCGCTATAGCATTTTAGTGATCATTACGGTATGGATTTAGAGAATATATTTCTTATCTTACGAAATATTTTAGGGGCTAAAGAAGCCCAATGTGTTCTCAATCAATGAATCGTATTTAACATTAAACTGGGATTATACGTTGTTGCATTTACTTTAACTAGGTGAGATAGGTTGGATGGCTCCTCTGTTTGTTTAGGGGCTGAGACAACGCGGTCATGCAGCCCCGTGTACTTTGGATGTGTGTAGAATCTGCCTGATAACCAGTGTTAATTGTGATGGCTGTATTATTGTGTGTTATATGTAATTCAGGTAAGGACTACAGATAGTCAGTTTTAAGTAGTTCCTACTTTTGCTAGCAAATGCTACCGTCAAATACACCTAGCTGCAAACTTGTTTAAAAGGTACCACCGCTACCACAACCTGACGGTGAACGTTGGAACTTAATAGCGTTAATCAAATTTAAACTACAAATTTTACCTTCACACGAGTGTAGTTAATGGAATGTTCTTTTACACCACATAAATCTATGACATGGGCCCACTGGCTTTACTTCCCCTCCGAAGGAAGGCATACTGAGGGATTTTTAACACTCTTCAAAAATCCGATGCCTTTGGCCGGGTTTGAACCCGCGACGTTACGTATAGAAACTCAGCATGCTACCAAATTCGCCTCCAAAGCCGCCCAATATGAGGCAGTTTAAAGCAGCTTGGAGGGATGCGATCTAGCTGGCAGTGGGTGTAGCATGGCCTCTCACCGAAATAGATAGAAACTTGGTGGCCCCGTCTTGAGCTAGTGTTGCCATACAGATGGCCAGCCTTGCCATTATTAAACTATTTTCAATTTTGCAAAAATAGGCTTATGAGATCACCTTTTGTCCGTGTGGGTGTGCGTGTGTGTGTGTGAGGTGTGTGTGTGTGTCCCCCTAATAAAATCTAAACGGCTGAAGCGATTTCAATGAAACTCGGTAAGTTCATAGCACTATTCCCGGCGACCTCGACCGTGCCCTTCAAATTTTGTTACGTCTCACCAATCCAACATGGCGGCTGTGCGAAATATTTCACTTGCATTCAACATCTCCGAAACTATTACCGATATCGCCCTGAAATTGTGTACGGTGATAAAGGGCACTACTAGAAGTTCACCTATGAGACTTTCAAAAACCTGGTGACTACAAAACCAACATGGCGGTCAAGCGAATTTGAGACTTTTAAATAGACATTTCTCGCGATTTAACTATTCAAACGTAATGAAACTTGCTACAGCAAATGTTTATACACATTGTAATGCACTGGAGTCTAATTTAGTTCAATTGTTTACATAACCTCAAAATGGCGGCTGTGCGAAATATTTCACTGACATTCTATATCTCCGAAACTATTACAGATATCATCATGCAATATTGTACGGTGATAAAGGCTACTGTACAAGTTTACCTATGTATATTTCATAAACCTGTAGAGTACAAAACGAACATGGCGACCAAGCGAATTTGAAATATTTTAATAGACTTTTCTCGTGATTTAACTCTCTGAGCGCAGTGAAATGTGGTACAGTAAATGATTTTGCAGTTTGTAATGCACTGCCATCTAATTTAATTCAATTGTTTACATAACCTCATGATGGCGGCTGTGCGAAATTTTAAAATTAAGTTTTTATTCTTGTGTCGTAATCATGCGATCGAAGTGAAAGTTTGAATAATGAAGCTAGGCAATAATTGTCCTTGAATGGTACATAACTCTATGGCCTATACATATAACAATCCTAAATGGCGAGCCTCCGAAATATTTAGACGGTTCTCAATATCTATGAATCTTTTACAGCAACCAAACTGAATTCTTTATGTTCATAGAGACTATAAACATATGTTCATATATAGGACTTTCAGTAACCTGGTGAGCACAAATCCAACATGGCGGCGACGCGAAGTGTAAATATTTAAATGGACGTTTCTCGCGAATTAACTATCCGAGTGCAGTGAAACGTTGCTCGTTAAATGCTTATGCAAATGTTAATCCTCTGGCATCTAATTTATTTTAATTGTTTGCATAATCACAAGATGGCTGGTGTGCGTACTTTTAAAATCTCGTTTTTACTTCTTGTGTTCTAATCATGCGATTGAAGTTAAGTTTGAATACCACACGTACACAATAATCTTAATGTGCAAAATGGCCGAAATCAGAAAAATGAGAAAGACTATAGAAAATGCATGTAGCCAGCGGTTCCTTCTGGGTCCTAAATTATGTGTATGCAAAATAAGGTTGAGATTGGTGGAACGGTGTAGATTTGTATACGGAACCAACCAACATACATACATACATACATACATACATACATACAGACTTTCACTTTTATATATTAGATAAGCCTTTTCTCGAGTGCAAAATGGTATTTATTTAATTGTGAGACATTGAAGGATTAAGTGATTGTGTTTCGCGCACACATTGGGTAATGCGGAACCTGTAGGTACCCTAGAGGAACTTATTTCCAAAAGATACCAAATCCAATAAAAATCGAAATTGAGATTATGATGGAAAACGTACGTTGCTATGAAGCTCCATCATATGAAAGAAAAATAAATAGCCAAAACGACCAAAATCCCTAACAAACAGGGCACAGAAAATCTCGTTTGATGCCAATAAGTACCAAATCCTGTGGCCTGAATGTGCCAGTACGTGTATCCATTCAGCCAATGAGAAGCCATTTCTTTTAGTACAGGATAATATTATCCATTGTCCAGTTCACAAGTTATTTACCACATTCATGTTCTTTAGCCACAAACTACAATCATAATTCCAAAAGTTCAGCACTGGTAAGTTATTTGCATAATTTGCATTGTTTTGTTCAATTTTATTTAAGCCTGGCTGCGTGGCTCAGAGGTTACGTTCTCGCTTGCTGTGCCCAAGGTTGCAGGTTCGAAACCTGGCGCAGTCAGCTGGCATTTGAGGGTGCGCAAATGCGAGGGAGCCGTGTCAGTACATTTACTGGCACGTTAAAGATCCCCTTCGGGGCAAAATTCCGGCACCCCGATGTCTCTAAAAGCCAGGGTAGTTAAAAGGGACGTAAAACCAATAACATTATTATTATTTAATTTTATTTAATATTATTTAAATAATCTATGCCTTCACTGTAAATACCTTCAATCTAATTATTGCATAACTAAATACAATCAGTTTTCTCGAAGACTCTGATGACTGCAGTGAAATGTATGTCTTTCCGCTGAAGGTATTTAGAGTTTCAGTGCCAAAAAGTACCAAATCCATCACTTTCTTTGATTATTTCCTAACCTGCAAATGCCTAATCAGAAATACTTGGTATAAGATTGCATTTATTCTATCTGAACATAATAAATGTGCTCAAATGGATTTTAAGATTAAATTTTACACTCTGAGCATTTTTCCTTTCTCCTGTAAAATATTACTTTTTGGATTTGGTACCTTTTGGAAATAAGCTTATGTGTAGGTGTTAATAGCACCTTATTTTCGGTACAAAACTGGATTGGGAACTTAGCAGAATAATATAGGTAGGGATAAGTTTAATTTTTACACAAATGATATATTACACAATGATACGCGGGCGAATCAAAAGGTAAGTTACACTTCACAGTTATGGCCCTTTATTAAACTACAAACACAGAGGGAACACGGCTATGCCGGTATACGAGGGCCAAGTTCCGATGGACTGTATAAAAAAGGAATTCCTCTCGGCACGCCGGAAGGCAAAGGTAGATTTCACCGGGCAAACTAGGAGATAGGCTATAATAGGCAAAATATGCAGGTTTTCGTAAAAGGATCAGACCTCATTTATTGCGAGAAAGTATTTTACAATTGGAGCTTCATTAACATTTTTTTCGTCTTTCTATGCATATTTTTAACATTTTATTGTCTTATGGGGACTGGTAACCTTCTTATCATTTGGGGTCCATTTTTAGCCTATGTTCAATTTTGAAAAATTAGGCTTATGAGATAACCTTTTGTCCGTGTGCGATCGTGTGTGTGTGTGTGTGTGTGTGTGTGAGGTGTGTGTGTGTGTTCCCCCCCCCTAATAACTTATAAACGGCTGGAGCGATTACAATGAAACTCGGTAAGTTCATAGCACTATTCAGCGCGACCCCGACCGTGCCCTTCAAAAGTTGTTACGTCTCACCAATCCAACATGGCGGCTGTGCGAAATATTTCACCAGCATTCAATATCTCCGAAACTATTACCGATATCACCCTGCAATTTTGTACAGTTATAATGGGAACTACTAGAAGTTCACCTATGTGACTTTTGAAAACCTGGTAACTACAAAACCAATATGGCGGCCAAGCAAATTTGCGACTTTTAAATAGACGTTTCTCGCGATTTAACCAACCAAACGCAGTGAAACATGGTACAGTATATGTTTATACACATTGTAATGCACCGACATCTAAGTTCGTTCAATTGTTTACACAACCTCAAGATGGCCGCTGTTTGAAATATTTCACCGGCATTCTATATCTCTGACACTATTACCGGTATCACCCTGAAATTTTGTACGGAGATAAAGGGCACTACTGGAAGTTCATCTATGAGACTT
Organism: Meconema thalassinum; assembly: GCA_946902985.2. Taxonomy (NCBI): domain Eukaryota; kingdom Metazoa; phylum Arthropoda; class Insecta; order Orthoptera; family Tettigoniidae; genus Meconema; species Meconema thalassinum. The sequence continues at coordinate 24,380 of CAMPQE020000374.1, read as the reverse complement.
TCAAAAACCGGTTAGCTACAAAACGAACATGGCGGCCAAGCGAATTTGAAAGTATTAAATATACTTTTCTCGCGATTTTATGACCCAAACGCAATGAAATCTGGTACAGGAAATGTTCATACACATTGTAATGCACTGGTATCTAATTTAGTTCAATTGTTTACGTAACCTCAAGATGGCGGTTGTGCGAATTTCGAAAATTAAGTTTTAATTTCTTGTGTTCTAATCATGCGATCGAAATCAACATTTACATATTGAAAGTACACAATAATCATCATCTAATAGTACATAACTCTATGGCCTACATGTATTAAAATCCAACATGGCGACCATCCGAAATATTTAGATGGTTCTCAATATCTATTAATCTTCTACAGCAATCAAACTGAAATTTTGTAAGTGTATAGAGGCTATAAGCATAAGTTCACCTATGGGACGTTCAATAACCTGGTGAGCACAAATTCAACATGGCGGCGACGCGAAATTTAAATATTCAAATGGACCTTTCTTGCGTTTTAACCATTCGAGCGCAGTGAAACTTCATACGGTATATGCTTATACAAATTTTAATCGACTGGCATCTAATTCATTTAAATTATTTTCATAACCACAAGATGGCGGCCGAGCCAAATTTTAAAATCCCGCTTTTATTTCTTGTGTCATAATCATGCGATTGAAGTTTGAATAAAACACCTTCACAATAATCTTGATGTAACAGTACATACACCTAAGGACTATAATATAAAAATCCAACATGGTGACCATCCATATTGAACCCGCTGAGCTATGGTTCATGTGATATTTTTTTTATGACAGAGCATTTATGATGGGATGTTGTACTTTTGAACACACCCAGGAAGCCACGTGAAGATGAGAGATCACGCGATACTTTGAAGTAGCGGTGAATCGCACTTTTGACTTTGGTGTAAACTGCTAATTATTATCTGAGGTCTTATTAATTATTTTTATCTTTCCTACGAGACTCAGATTATTCCATTTCGTCATGCTGCATTATTAAAACATTTTGGAGAATGTTGATTTTTACTTTAGGTAAGGTAATACCCTTGCAGATACGCAAAAAGGAACGTAAGTAGTCGCTCAACGTTTTCGTTTTGACGACCTACTTTCTAGAGACACCCAGTACCGGAGCACTGCGTCTTGAGAATCCGCCTTGTGTAGGCATGGAATTACATTTGTCCTACGAGACGTAGAAGAATATCCGCTGTTTAGCGTTAAAAGTGATTATAAGGTGCCATCGAGCAAGCAAATACTAATATTCACTGTCGATGAAGTCCAGTGAATTAAATAAGAAGCTTGGGAAATAATTATTGGCAAGTATAGTGTATTGCACAACATTGCTGTGACATCACATATTACCCACGCGTATGTGGAGGGCAGATGCCTAGTGGAAATATACAGGTAATAGTGTTACAATTATCCTGAATAAGTGTGATTATAATAGTATGAGATATTTAAATTGCCAAAGTGGAAATTTCATCTTTGAAACGTCGTATAATTCACGGATGCTGCGTGATACAAAAGTAGCGTCACTAGCACGTGCAGCATTATAAAATAGTGTTAGCTCACATGCTAATCCACATCTGCAAGATTAAGGCTGTGTCGTATTTATAATTGAAGCCTATAATAGTCACGACGGACATTATAATTTTGGAAGTGAGAGGATGAATAATCACGCAACTTATTTCGCTACCCACGTGATTGGACTTTTATTCACCATGGTTGAAGCAGTCACCATGGGCTAATACCATCCCAGTATGGGGGGGTGACGTTTCTACAGGAGCCAGCATGATGGTGGAACTTCCAGAACGATGAACGAGAGGGAAGGAGCCAAAATGCCATTTCCAGGCATATCCACGAAGATGTCGACAGGGACAAATCGAACCCTGGTCTTTGGGGGAGTCCAGATGGGAATCCTGATGAGGAGGATACCGATCCAGAGAGCCAGAGAGGTTTATGTACAACCCTTGTTGTGGAATAGAGAGCTGAGTGAGAGCTCCTCCATTTCGTGAGTTTTTGTCACACCCCTTCTTTGTTCTAGTTTCTGGTGGTATAGTAGTTTTAATGTAGTTTGTGAATCAACCACACTCAGTGTCAGCCATTTTTCTAGGTAGGGATGTAACTAGATTAGTTAGATGTCATTTATTTCAGTTTAGAGTGAGACACCCTTGGGGTCAGACATTTTGGTCAGCCCTGGTGCAGCTTGGTGAACGTCGTGGAACGTCAATGCCTACCTTTTTGCTGAACCTGATCGTAGTCATTTTGAGGCTATTTTGTTCAACCCTACTTAGGGTAATTTTCAAGTCTTTGCTGACTGTAGTTATGGCAATCAGATGCCTTGGTTATTAATTGACTGCATTCTTCGCAGCCATCCTTTGTTACACCCCTGACTGTCGTTAGAACGGTCGTATCGTTTAGGTAGTCGACAGTAACTACCAGTTTGTAAATGCATTATATTTCATTTTGAATAAGCTCAGAAGCTATTCTTGGTCATGTGTGAACCTAACAACTAGAAGGAATGTTTCGTTGCCTAGCATCGAACGCGGTTCCCAACGTATCATTAAGCAGATCTAGTGTGTGAATCTGTGCCACATTTATCATATTTTTCTTGTGTCGTGTGAGACACGTTTTTATTTGATGTTCTAGCAACTACTGAGTTGCATTTTTAAAACAAAGAGCTTCAGTTATTGTAAGTTTACTTTCATTTAGACGTCTTTGGTAGAAAGACGGAATTGTATTACTATACTCAGATTTATAGCGTGCGTTTGATACACGGACTCTGTAGAGATCCGTAACTTATGGTAAAGTTTTTTATGAACCGGCCAAGTGCAGGTTTTGTTTTGATTAAATCGCTGCCTTGAATAAACTGGTTATGTAACCCAGTGACCTAGAGCACGCCTGCTTCATTGTGAGACAAAACTACTATAGACGAGGACAGAGTACAATTTGTATTCGCTTTTCCTTTCATTGCTATTTTGCTTATGGAACTCAGTTTCCACTCTTGTATTTGATCACTTGTTTTATGGATCGGTTTTTGTTAGTTTAACGCTCTGTTGCGTGTATTGTCGTATGACAGGTACAGTTATGTAAGGTTTTCTATAGGATGGTGAAGTCTACCCTGTTATAGCAGGATGTTATTGTATGCTTTGTCCGGGGATGATCCCGTTGACCAGATGTTTTTGGAAGGTAACTGTTGTACAGGCCTATCCCAGAGTTATTGAACGCGAGCTTAGCGCCGCTGGTAACCCGTGTTATTGTGTGTCCGAGTTGTTATACTCGTTGATTATATTCCGACTGTTGAGTCGAGGCTTTTTGGTGGAGAATGATCTCAGTTGGAGACACTCCGTGCCCAGGCTATTGTCAATGTTATTCGCCATAAACCTACGATAAACCTATAAACCGACATTCTAATAATAAAATGCATAATTGTTGTAAAACAAGCCTAACTAACGATTCTTTCTATCTAACTTTGTTCTTTGCATTCTGGAACTGTTGACATAGCCGTGCAGTTGAAGATAATTTCCTTGTGAGGAAATGACTAGGACAGTTGACATTTTTGTAGCGACCTGAAGCATGTGCGAACCTAGAGTTCGTAGCTTGTGGAGCTCAGGCCATGCGATGTCAGACGTGGTCTCAACTGCGCATTCGTCACCGTAACTATACACATTAGATGACTATGGTTTACAAAGAGTAAACCAAGGTGTAGGCAGGAATTTTTAATAAAACTACTGTGTCTATTTCGTTATTAATTTATGATGTCAAGTGTATTAAACCCTACATGTTACTTTATTGTGTGCTGTTAGCACATAGTTATTAGGCATAATTAAATTGTTTGTTTTTCATGGCTGTACACTTAGCTTTTGGATGTAATTGTTTTCTTTTACGGACGTCATCGCCGTAAATTTTGTTAATTGATAGGACTTAGCTAGTTGAATTAATGTTAAATTTAAATGTCGAAATGGTACCATCCTAACCTAGATTTGTTTTGCTACCCTGTTAAATGTAAATTCAGATATTAGCTTGATCTTGTAACTTGAACTAGGGACTTGCGTCGTGCCATATTCCTAGCGTTGCTGTTGTTGCTTTATCATTGTGAGTTAGATCTTTCGCGAGGGTTTTCAGTAACTTCTCAGGTAGGGGACCTGTTCTTTATCTTAGTTTATTTATTAATTTGCGGACTAGCCGATTATAACCCTCCGAACTAGGCTAGGGGCTTGTGAATTTTAATAAATTTTCACGGTGTTTTACATGAGTCTGGATGTTTATTTTCTCAGTCTAGTTTTTAAGGTGAACCTTTCCTTGGGCGGTCTATGACCATCGTCACCATGTACCACGATCCCTGTGGACTACGGACTCTCGTGCCGCTTTAGCCTTTTTGGAAGGTCACCTGATCCTCACGGTACTTTTTATTCGATTTATGTGTCGTTAGTTGAGTCATCGTGGTTGTTGACATCAACTAAACGGTCTCAATATATTCTTCATCTATGAGTTTAGGACCCACGATTTTCCAGATAATTTTTCTCTTCGCCTTCTTGATGTTCTCGACATCCCCTTTGTAGTTGAGGTTTGAGGTCTCGCTGGCGTAGAGTGTGTCAGTCTTCATGACAGTCGTGTAGGGGTCAAATTTTGAGTTGATGCTCATGCATCTCTTGTTGTAGGTGTTCGTGATTTTCCCGTAGTTTTTACTCATTTTGACTTCACGTGTTTTTGTGCTGCTCTCTCCATACCCCTGTGTTCGATGATTTCACCCAAGTACCGCACTTGAAGTGATTATTTTTATTATCAATATGAAATACGTGTTCTTTCAACTCCCCTCAGTGGATAAACGAAACTGCTTTGTTGTACTGCAGATCAGTCACTTTTCTCTGTGTACCACACACCCATTAATATTCTATCCAACTAGACCTTATATCTGTCCAGTAAATACCGAGTGCTGATGTTAATCTTAATGGAATAATACCTCATGAAACTTGAGTATTATTTTAAAGGACATTAAATGAACCTCTCCCTTCAATTACTCTGATGAAAATTCTCCATTACCTTGTCTGAATCAAATTCAACTTTATTCATTAATGGTGGTAATCCAAGTCTCTTTTGAAGTGTAGCCACATCAAAACGGTCATAATCATGATGGAAGCATATTATCTATTTCAAAGACGGTATACCATTTCCCAATATCTGTCCCCTTTCCATTTTTCACTTCCCGCAATTATTGATCCCAAGGTTTTAACATCAACGTGGAGTATATGCAGATGAAATGTCAGTGAAATGCACGTTTACACCCCTTAACACCTATTTAGAAACTGAATATTCAAAACCCTTTCCTTAGTGGACCTTTTCGACATACAACGAACATATCCCCAAAATTCATGTTTCTAACTTCAAATAAGTAAGTAAGTAATCGCAGACTCGGCGAAGTTTCGCATATTGATGATACTGCTGCGAGATCGACGTAATCGTGTGAGTAATTTCAAATGGCAAATTGAGACGCTATTTGAAGATGATGTCTCTTGAGTTGATAAATATGAAGATATGCAATATGATGGAAGTTTGTAATTTTAAATAAAAACAATCTTCGGATTGATGACTATTGATTGGATTGTGTTTGAAAGTATTTCTTTTCACTCGTGAAACTGAAAAGGCAAAAACATTCACTGTTACCAACATTACAATTGAATCGTTTGGAGCTAGAAAGCATTAAGTAAAAAATGGTAATATTTCTTTAACAATTAGTATTCAGATGTATTGACCCAAGGGCCTTGGAACGGCATGGGAAAGAATTAAGTTTAAGGCAGGAACCACTGCTAATGACTTGCTGCCTTTCAGCGCGGTATTCCGTACTTAATGTTGGCCACACTGCAAGATTCCCACGTGTTACTGTGCTCTTCTAAATTACATTTGTGTGGCCGCCATTACGTTTCCGTCAAGATGGCGGCGATATAATACATGACACTGAGGTGTCCTTTGCTAGTGCTACCTTTGTACCAAATTTCGTTCAATTCGCATTCACCGTGTTCGAATTGATAGGGGGGGGGACAGAAATTCAGAGTACACACACTCACACACACACAAACATACACACACACATACACACACACACAGACTCACACACACACATACACACACACAGGCAGACACACTTTTTTCGCCCTGTGTTGAACTCATAAGTCTACTTTCATTTTTTTTGCAAAAGTAGGCTAACATGACACTGAGGTAATTTGTCTTAAGCTTTGAACATTCGTGTGGCCGCCATTACGTTTCAGTCAAGATGGCGGCGATATAAAACATGACACTGAGGTGCCCTTTGCTAGTGCTACCTCTGTACCAAATTTCGTTCCATTCGGTTCCACCGTGTTCGAATTAATAGGGAGAATCAATTTTGACATAAAGATGGCCGCCATCCGCAAACTATAAGGCGAATGACCTATTAGATTGGTCAAAGGATGCTCCCTCCATAAAGGTATGTAGTTGCAAAATTTGGTAGAGATCGGATGATTAAGTTAGTCGTAATTTGATTTAAGCTTTGAACATTCGTGTGGCCGCCATTACGTTTCAGTCAAGATGGCGGCGATATAAAACATGACACTGAGGTGCCCTTTGCTAGTGCTACCTCTGTACCAAATTTCGTTCCATTCGGTTCCACCGTGTTCGAATTAATAGGGGGAATCAATTTTGACATAAAGATGGCCGCCATCCGCAAACTATTAGGCGAATGACCTATTAGATTGGTCAAAGGATGCTCCCTCCATAAAGGTATGTAGTTGCAAAATTTGGTAGAGATCGGATGATTAGGTTAATCGTAATTTGATTTAAGCTTTGAACATTCGTGTGGCCGCGTTTACGTTTCAGTCAAGACGGCGGCCATATAAAACATGACACGGAGGTGCCCTTTGCTAGTGCTACCTGTGTACCAAATTTCGTTCCATTCGGTTGCACCGTGTTCGAATTAATAGGGGGAATCGATTCTCACACAAAGATGGCCGCCATCCGCAAACTATTACGCTGATGACCTATTAGATTGGTCAAAGGATGCTCCCTCCATAAAGGTATGTAGTTGCAAAATTTGGTAGAGATCGGATGATTAGATTAATCGTAATTTGATTTAAGCTTTGAACATTCGTGTGGCCACCATTACGTTTCAGTCATGATGGCGGCGATATAAATCATGACACTGAGGTGCTCTTTGCTAGTACTACCTCTGTACCAAATTTCGTTCCATTCGGTTCCATCGTGTTCGAATTAATAGGGGGAATCAATTTTGACATAAAGATGGCCGCCATCCGCAAACTATTAGGCTAATAACCTATTAGATTGGTCAAAGGATGCTCCCTCCATATAGGTATGTTGTTGCAAAGTTTTGTAGAGATCGGATGGTTATGTTAGTCAGTAGTGGAGTAGTGGTGCTTCCAAATAGTGTCATGGCCGCCGCGTTAGTCCAAGCCAATATCTCGCGAACCCATGGTCGGATGTTGACATATGAGGTGTCGTTGAACTCGAGCTGACGTCCTCTTTCCTATTGACAATGTATTATATTTTTCAAAAATTCTTTGAATTTTTTTGTTTTCGAAAGTAGGCGATAGTTTGAAAACCAAACAGGATAGAACGTTGTGCCATGGCTCAAACGAATTGGCTTTATGACCTTTATTTTTTGTAATAAAACTTTTTTATTTTTTATATTTTTTTGAAAACACTCGAATTTTGAAAATCCTATATTTTGGAAACTAGGAACTCTACAAAAAAAATTGTTTAACGTAAATCAATGGTCCCTACCCCCTCTACCCCCAAAATAAATTTCAAGTCTCTAGGATGAAAACCTGCAGTAGTGTGGTAGTGAGAGAGCTGTCTCACTTAGGAAGTTGTGAGCCCCTGCGACCTTGGAATGGAAGGAGCCATGCTAGGAGGGCGTGCTTGGATTCGTTTTTTTCGTCTCGTCGTGCTCTTTACGGGAATGTAGGTGTCGAAAAGGTGAAAATCTGGAAACACGGTCTTTTTGGGGTAAAAACGTGATTTTAGACTTTTTGCTATATCTCGCGAACCAAGTATGCTAGAGACATGAACGAGGGGTCCAAGGACTCGGAGTGACGTCCTCTTTGCTATGGACCACTCGTTATATTTTTTTAAAAAATTTGGAAACGCGATTTTGGGGTAAACACGTGTTTTTTGTGATTTTTGCCGATATCTCATGAACCAATAACGCTAGAGACGTGTACGAGGTGTCCTAGGACTCGGGCTAACGCCCCCTTTCAAATGTGGTAGATATTTTTTTCCAAAAAATAATTCACAAAGGGCCTAACGCCATACATGTTGAAAAAAAATTCTTTTTCTTTACCTGTTTATAATGTTTATGAAGCGTGGTGGTTGAGAGAGACGATACGGCTGGGTGTGTGTTTCAACGAACCTGTCGCTGACCAAGGTGGCTGTGTTCAATAGATCAATCGCTATTTCGGCGGGCCGGTTTATGACAGAGCGAGGGTACGTTTTTTCACACTTTTTACCTTTAACGTGTAAACGGTGATGAGAACTAGGTTCTATGTTGGTCGAAGCGAGTACAGAAAAACAAACTTGCAGGAGGTGAAGGTCATTTGAGCTTATGGGAAGGCGTTGATCTGATTTGACAACAGGTGACGCTTAAAGGTGAAATAATCTGACCATTGTGCTGGCAGGGAAGTGCGAAAGGCATGCACACACATTTGTGAAACCACATGTAGGCTAAACCAGTGACATCCTGTCTTGCTTCGTACGTGACAAAATGCAAGTTCATGTGACATTTGATCTTCCACAGGTGTTCGCTTGGGTGTTATCTGTCCACATGCGCGATAACTGTTAACAAGTCACATCCTGTTTTGCTTCGTACGTGACAAAATGCAAGTTCAGGTGAAATTTGATCCGGCACAGGTGTTCGCCTGGGACGTTAGCTGTCCACGTGCACGATAAGAGAATGTTCAAAGCGTGGGAAAAAAGATTATACATGCAACGTAGCATATATAAAGACATGTCGCTGACATTTCCACTCGCACTTATGTGACTACTTTTGAACACGCTACAGCGTTGTGTGAAACACTTGGCCTTGTTTAACAGTTTTGGTGTTGGTGGAAAATACTTAACCTTGTTGTGGGGTAGGTATATATTTATTCATTTATATATTTATTGATTTTATATAAATACATGCAATTATTTATTGATTAGGTAATTAATGATTTTATTTATTTATTTGTTTGCAGATAACCGGTATAGCCTACTTGTCGTGTGTGTGAACGATATTAAAGAAAGAGAGAAAAACGGACAACTAGAAAAGAAAACCATTTCCATACTAGCCCACGAGACGGGAATATAGAAAAGCATTACACGTCAAGGTGAGATTTGTTTTTTTTAATATATAACCTGTTTGATTTTGTTTTGTTTATGAAATGCATAAACTATATGGAATGGATATACTTATGGTGGTTTATTTTATTTCTTTTTAGAGTGTTGGAAAACGCTTGACCTCTGTGAATAACCAGGAACGTGTGTGTTTTTTGGATTATTGTCAGACAGTCTACATTTCTAAACTCAGGTGAGAGTGTTCTTTCAAAATAATGTCTTTTACTGCTGAGAATACGTTAACTTGGGAACCCATAAACAGTTGTTTCAAATCGCGTGTGTGCTCTGGCCGCGTGGTCAATGTTAGAAAAAGTTTGATTCCCAAAGAATTTTTACAATCTTGTTTTGAAATTTTTAAAATTGAAATTTGTACAGCGCAAAGGTTGCATACGGCTTTAAAGGTGAATACAGAACTGGTGTGCGATTTCATATATAAAAAGAAGGACGTAGAGCATAAAGAGACATTTTATATTTGCAGTAAAATGCAAGAGCTATTCATAGCCCATAATTTGGAACAGTGGTATGAAACCCACGTGGTGAATGCCTTGCTATCAAAATTTGATAAACTGCAACAAGGACCGAGTGGTCTAGCCTTAGACAAAATTCATCATTTACAAATCAACATTTGTCAATTCAACCCGTTGAATGCTGGGTCTAGCTATATTAAAACACCACCAGCTATAGCTTCGAAAAATGCTGTGGTCAATATAACGAATCGTGACAATGATTGCTTTCTGTGGTCTGTGGCTGCCTTTTTGCAGCCGGTGCAACATAATGGTTGTTGGCCGGGAAAGTACAAGGCCAAGTTTAATGAATTGAAACAAACGTTAAATTTAACTCGAGTATCGTTCCCTATGGACTTAACCGAGATCCATAGGTTTGAACAAGACAACCAGGACTTTTCGTTCATGGTGTATGGTCTTGACGGTGATGAGATTGTGGGTCCTCTTTATGCCACAAAAGAACCGAAACGACACCACATTCATCTTTTATATTTATCTGTAGGAGAAGTGAATCACTATTGCCTCATTAAAAGCCTGAGTAGATTGCTAAGCAGACAAGTGTCTAAACACGCTGGTGTAAAACATATTTGTGACCGTTGCTTGCAATATTTTACAACCCCTACGCTTTTGGAACGTCATAAGGTAGATTGTGTTTCTCAGGAAGCAGTGAGACTGATATTGCCACAAGGGGACAAGGCTGTGTTAAAGTTTAAGGACATTCACAAGCGTGACACTGTTCCCTATGTGGTATATGCAGATTTTGAAGCACTCACCACACCCATGGCGGGATGTGAACCAGATCCCTCCATGAGCTCAACCACACCCATTCAAAAACATGAACCCTTTGCCATAGGATTTAATGTGGTGTGTGCCCATGACCCCACACAATCCGTTTACAAATACCGCGAGGGGCCAGATTGTGCCAAATGGTTCTTGGATGAACTTGTCAAGTTGGCCGACCATGTACAGGAATTACTGGACCACCCAGTACCCATGAGCCTATCTCCAGAACAACAGCAGCAGTATGAGCATGCCATGACATGCCATATCTGCGAAAAGCCTATTTTAAGTGGAGAGGAAAAAGTCAGAGACCACTCGCATTTTACAGGGGAGTTTCGTGGAGCTGCGCATAGTAAATGTAACTTGAACTTTCCAGCTCCTCGTTTCATCAGTGTCTTTTTCCACAATCTGGCGAATTATGACATTCAGTTTTTGATTCGTGAATTGGGTCATGTCAACAAGGGCTCGTTTACTATGATCCCCCAAAACCATGAGCGTTTTACAGCCCTGACATGGAGGTTGAGCAACTTTAGCATTCGATTTTTGGATTCCTTTAAGTTTATGGCATCCTCGCTAGACAGCCTTGTGAATGGCTTGAATGAGGAGGAATTAAAAAATACTAGAATGCATTTTAATGATCCTGAGCAATTTCAATTGTGCATTCGGAAAGGTATATTCCCGTATGATTTCTGCAATAGCTGGGACGTGTTAAAGCAAAAAAAACTCCCACCACAAGAGAAATTTTACTCGAAACTAACACGCAGTACCGTTTCCGATGAAGACTATGCACATGCATGTCAAGTTTGGCGAGTGTTTGGCATGAAGACGCTAAGTGAATATGCTTTACATTACCTAAAACTAGATGTATTGCTGCTCACTGATGTGTTTGAAAAATTCCGTGAGTTGTGTCAACACATTTACGGTCTTGACCCGGCTCACTATTATACGAGTCCTGGACTCTCGTTTGATGCCGCCTTGAAATACACTCAAGTGGAATTGGATTTACTCACTGATGTAGACATGGTTCTATTTTTTGAAAAGGGCATTCGTGGCGGATTTGTGTCACTTAACCAGCGCCATGCCAAAGCGAACAATGTCTACATGCCTGATTATTCACCAGACAAACCAGAATCGTACTTAATGTACTATGACGTGAATAATTTGTACGGTTATGCCATGAGTCAGCCTTTGCCCTATGGGAAGTTTGCTTGGCTGACAGAGAAACAAGTGTCAGAATTTGATGTGAACATGGCTAGCCAAGAAACAGGCCGTGGATATGTGCTAGAAGTGGATATTGAATATCCCTCATCCTTGTATGATGAACATGCCGATTTCCCATTCTGCCTTGAGCAAATGGTTCCCCCTGACAGTAAAGTGAAAATTGAAAAACTCATGGGCACACTTTACAACAAAAATCGGTATGTGCTACATATCCAAATGTTGGTGCAATGCCTCGCCCAAGGCTTGGTGTTGAAGAAAATCCACAGGGGTATTTCTTTTGCTCAAAAAGCATGGCTTGAGCCATACATGCGACTCAACACAGAGCACCGACAAATGGCAACACAGCAGTTTGAAATTAACTTTTTTAAATTAATGAACAACTGCATCTATGGCAAGTCTATGGAGAATGTCCGCAAATACCGTGACATTAAATTGGTGAATGTCTGGGAGGGGCGGTGGGGTGCCCGGCGGTACATTGCCAAGCCAAATTTCAAATCGATCAAAATTATCGATGAGGATTTGGCTACTATTGAAATGAGTAAGACCAGCGTGACCATGGATAAGCCCATTTACTTGGGTCAAGTCATTTTAGACTTTTCTAAATCGGTCATGTATCGATTCCACTATGAGTTTGCGAAACGCCATTTTGAGGACGACTCTCTTTTGTATATGGACACGGACTCATTCATTTACCACATTCGCCACTGCAACCCCTATGACGTCATGAGGCAACATAGTGACTGGTTCGACACCTCTTGCTATAGCGCTGACAACGTGTTTCAGCTGCCCATAAAGAACAAAAAGGAAATGGGCGTTTTAAAAGATGAATGCGGTGATTCCATTATGACGGAATTCGTAGGTTTGGCTTCAAAAATGTATGCTTATCGCACACTCGACTGTAAGGAAGCCAAAAGAGCAAAAGGTGTAGGTAGGGCAGTGGTAAAATCGCTACGTGTTGATGACTATCTAGCGGTTTTACGCACGGGCAAAGCTATGTCTCATACACAGTGCAGGATACAATCCAGCAACCATCATCTGTATCTTGTGGAACAGAGAAAACGCACCCTCGCCTCCATGGATAACAAACGTGTGTGGGCTGATGACCTGCTCACCAGCCTGCCCTGGGGTTATGATCGCAAGGAGGAGGAGGTGTGATTTCACTGTATAATCGTTTATGGGACATAGCTTTATGTAACTTGTAGATTTAGTATTTTGTAAATATTGGTTTCTGTCATTGTAAATAGTAGATTTTGTAAATAGTGACAACCCACTTGGACCTTTTGCTCTTTAAAAAGTTCTATGCAACCTTATTTTTTAATTTTTTTTTTGATTGGTTAATAGTGTGATTCTTTTAACGCTGTACAAAGTTGAGTTTTTTTGTAAATATGAAATAAGTAAGATTTTTAGTAACTTTAATAACTAGTATTTAATTATTTTTCGTAATGTAAATGATAAACTAAAAAGTTCTTTTGGGATGAGTGAGCATGTCGAGAATGTGCTTTTGGGAATAAATAAAGTGGTTGTGTTTGTTCCCAAAGACAGGTGTGAATGTATGAATGGAGAGAGAAAACTGGTGTGTATGATTGACCAGAGCAAACACGATGAGGTAGAGTGGGTGGGTGGGGAGGGGGTAAATGGTCACTTATATACTCATTTTGTTTTAAATAGTTTCGTTTTTCATTGAAATGTGGCAGACAATAGACATTATTTTTGTAAAAACAGTCTTACCTGCAGTAGTCGTAGACCTCGACGTTTCTCCAAACACGCATCAGCACATTGCAGTATTATCAAGGTCAAGCACTCGCATCAACATCATTGTCAAATCTCAACTTTCGACATACACCAAATGGAAAAATGTGAAAACAGCAAAATGGAAAATCCATGTTTCCATATCACCAAAAACGCAAAACTTAAAACGGACATTTTTAAAAACTGGAAATGGCCATGTGTGAAATTTGAAAATTCAAAAAACTTCAAACAGACATTGTTTAAAAAGTGTCATCAACAAACTGGAAAAATCCATTTCATCATAATCATAAAACTTGAAACGAACATTTTTCACATATGTAAATTGCAAAATAACAAATGGCAATGTGTGAAATGTGTAAAATGAAAAAATCAGCCATCAACATCATGGTTTTTTATAAATAATAAAAACAAAAAAAACATCGTGCTCTGTCAAACCTTTGTTTTTATTTCATAGTCATAGTGAATTGACAAAAGAAAAATAGAATACAAACAAATCCCAATTCCTCACTCCTCAATGTTTATGTCCATGCATTATCAACTTTCCTTTCATAGCACTCATGACAATTAGGGCTGCCATCCTTTCACCCACTGAGGCATCACTGGATGTGAAACGTTGTTTAGCTTTCTTCAATAACAATTTATCTGCCACATGTCTTAAACCAGGATGACTATGGCGATAAGAAAGGTCATGTTCCTTGCATGCTTGATCCAAAAGATTAATGGGTACATCACCACGTTGTAAACGTTTTTCGAGACGAGTTCCAGGGCCGCAAAAACGATAACCTGGAAGATGGATTTCGAAAGGTAAGTATTGAATCACTTTGTCAATGATGCCATTGCCAGTACAGGTCTGGCATATCCTTTTCCATTGATGGTAGAAAGGTTTGGTCTTCCTCCTCCTCTGTGGACGATGTTTGTGTTTGTTGTTGTTGTTGCTTTTTCTCGCCATGACACTCGTGGAATGATTCAACAAAGTCTTTACACGGACTTTTATGACCGTGATACAGTTTCACTAGCTGGCAAGTCGCACACTGACGCATAGACGGTATTTTTGCCATGGCCACTTGCTTATGGTGATCGTAATCCGTACAGGGTTGCAATTCACTCAACACAGGGTCTTGAGTCCATGATTTTGGTACATGTTGCCAGATTTCTTTGACCGCGTTGGCGGCCACATAATAAATGAACGACTTGGGCAGCGCCAAGAGTTCCTCTTTGGTAAAACTGTCTAGTTTTTTTTTGCACACAAAGAACTTGCCGATGGCTTTGTCCGTAGCATTGCCTTTCTCCATGGTATCACGTGCTGTAGATGTTTACACGTCGCTTGTAGAAATCTCACTGACGTCATTCACAGGTAAATCTTGAGTTATAATTTTGTTCAACAACTCCCAGCAGGCATGAGTGGTTAACCAATGAAAGAGATGCCACGCATGCGATAGGGCTGTATGGGTAATGTTGCCACAGGAACAAGTATCCATGAGCGTTTGCAGGGAGGGGCAGCCCAACTCCATGAGGTCGATACATTGACAGTAAGACGCCAAAAATGGTTGCAACCATTGACGTTTTTCATTACCTTTCACAAATACCACATTGGCCGAGGACAAGTGTGCTTTCATGACCACGTCCAAATATTTATAGGAAATGGTTCCCTGATTCCAGTCTAGTTGCCTATGATTTTCAATCCACTGGGTTTGTTTACGGTCTTTTTCACACAACAAATCAAAAGCATGGGGTGGTTTAAATAGCAAATGCGTAGCTTGTGATATCCAAAACGTGGTACAATCGATCATGGCCACTTGTTTAAATATAAATTTGTTGTCACCAATTTTAAACCCTTGGCAATCCACAATGAGTGTGCGCAACATGTTGACGCTTGCCTGGACCAAGTTCAACTGACGACTGACGGAGGATCAGGTGTGATCATGGCATGGACTTACCTGCCATGCTAGTTTCAAAAAAAGAAGGTTAGGGTAGGACAGGGGGGGGGGGGGGACATGCAAAAATTAGAATTTAAGAATTACATCATTTTATTATCATAACACGTCTTACAGGCTTTTCTCATTTTAGGATAAGGACGATAGCAACTGATACAACAATATAGTCTCTTGTGTTTGTAACGTCCATAACACCGATGATGTCCCAATGTCTCTAAACTAGGCGTTTTTGATGGTGAGCTGCTCACCGAAGCACCATGGATACCATACGGTCCACACGTATCGTAACTTGTTTTCTTTTCATCACCCAGAGACACAAGTGAAGGATAGCTTGAATGACAGGGTATATTTCCCACTTTCATTCTACACAGGTAGGGGCAGGTGGGTGACCAGCGCTGATGTTCCTGCATGGGTTCATCGCCCTCCTGCCATTGGTCTATGATGATGGGACAAAAGGCACATTTCACTTCATCTCTTGTTTTTAAATAGTAGAATCCAGCAGCCGCCAAGGCTTGAGGGTTTATGAAAGGCACTGGCCACGTGGCAAAAGTCTTGAAACGTTGTTCCTCAGAGTTTAAATTCATGGATGTAACGTCTCTTGAGGCTTTAAAGCAAGACATGACTGAGCGACTTGACGTGGGTTGAGCTGTTATTTATACACTCGTCACTTGGTTGGACAGTGGATAATAGTTGACTTGTTTGTGATGAATAATCAGACAGTAGGCCGTCGTATCGGCTGGTACATTGTCATGCGTTTCAAAATCTAGTCGAATGTCGATATTGGATGGCTTGACAGACTCTTCCAGGTAAGAACAGTCAAAAACAATCAGTGGTGCTCTTGCCTTAAACGCTTGGGGTAGTAGCATGGAGCCGTTCTCTTTTTGATAATACGACCATCGAAATTTAGAAAACAAGTCGTACAGGGGGCCAAACTTATTTTTTGAAAAATCCAAATCCAGTCCTTCATAGGGAAACACAGCTCCGTTGAGGAAAAGACGTGCATTTCTCAATTGCAGGTGATCAAATTGCGTGGCATCTTTGGTTTGTTGATACTTGCGATTCGTTTGAAAACCCACAATCAGGTAGAGAGGTCTCTCTGTATAGCGAGCTGTTTTTACAGACCAACTGTGTGTGTTGGTAGTGGGCAATAGCGGATACTCATGGAGTGCCCAGCTTCTAAATTCCATGGGTAGAGGCATATCTCTCTTTACCATTTTGAGTATGTCCAGTTTTTTGCTATCGTTAAGGGTCACATGAGGCACTTTCCATAGCAAGCGTTGTAGTTGAACTTTTGAATCGATGGGGGCATTGTCGGCTCCCTTGAGTGCATTATTATCACTCCTGTCTCTCACCAGATAAAGCACTTGCCTTGCGTTGACCACAATGCGTTGGTGATCTTCAGCAAAGCCTAGAATCAGTTTAAGAGGTAAATATCCAGTAAAGGTCCCATCGGTGTGTACCATCCAGTCATTGGTCGAGTCAGGACACCAACCTGCCATGCAAAGTGTTTTACCTTCTTCCTCACTATAAGAGGGGTATAGTTTCATGACACTGGAAATGCCCACATTTCGAGTGCTATCCACCACGATATCGTTAATGACATAACGTACTTCAGAAAACAGAAAGGCTAAACCATGGTTGGCCAACTTGGATGTGGTAGGTGTAGAGCCATCGGCTTTGGTGAGCCGACCTTCAATCTGAATGACACTTTCATGCGGTAGGGTGTAAATATCTTGGTTGTTGATAACAAATTGAATTTCATCATTGTTATTGAGTCCAGGTGTTTGAGCTTGATAGGAATGGAGATCAATTCTTACCACTCCTGGTTGCTCCTCGATGCGGTTCGCTATCTCTAGGATAGAATTCATCATGAGGGTTGACGTGGTAACCCAAATGCTGTAAAATCTGCTTGTTCTGAGATGTTAACGTGTATTCACGTGGCAAACAACTAACACCATTCCTAGACGGTGTTGTTGCTTTATACACAAATTTCATAGTGGCTTTAGCACCAACTTGTAAGTCACTGGTGTGGTAGAATCTAGATCAATGAGTTGTTGATCTCTATTGATCAGTCTTAATGTTATATTACCAATACTATCGACAGCCACAGCATGAAAAAGCACCACTGGAGGGTTTTCACGAATAATATAGCCATTGGGCGATGTCACAATAAAGTCATAAAGTGAATGCGATGGTTCCTGATTGGTGTACACTTGGCTAATAATATTACACGTCACCGACACATGATGATCCTCAATGAATTTCACTTCATGGTCTGATTCATGTTTTTTGTTGGGCTCCAACACACGTGGTTTAAATCCTAGTAATGGGCCAATGGAATCGGGGTGTGTTTTAAAGTCAATGTTGAATGAGGAGAAAATACTGCAGCGATGAGTGTTGGTATTGCCTACAAGTTCAAACTTGTGCGTTCCGTCGAGAAATGACTTTAAACCATATTGATTGATCAACACCACATAAATGTGTTCATAAATATCATCGATCGTGTATCCACCAGAGTTCAGGGTGAGCACAGAATCATCATAGTAAAACTTGTTGTTCACATTTTCACGTATGTTGTATATTCGATTGTACGTTTCAAGAGAAACAAGTCCTAAACCATAGGGTTTTTCACTCAATTCAATAGGCGGGTAAAAGTCTAGGCTGACTTCAGGTCCACGTCCATGCACTGTAAACGTTTTACTTTCTGCCGACATACTGGTGGCGTTTTTGCTTATGCTGCGTCTTATATAAAAAAATTAAACACAAACGTCCACACTGTTGGCTGTTAAACGTTTGCTCTCGTTTCACATTATAATATATCTTGATCCTGTTTCCAAAATAGGTCACTAGTTCCATGGGCGGGGGCAAATTCCCAAAACTGTCAAAGTACCATACCGTGGATCCCTCTTTGACATAAGCTACATAATGCGTTCCTGGTCCTCGGTGATCATCCAAATTGACAACAGCACATTCCTGTTTCCAGGGTCGTGGGGGTAATTGGTTTCGCATAAACACACCTCGAAAATGAGAAAGCTTTAGTTGTTTAGCATAGCTTTCCACTTGTTGATGCGTCAGGGCATGTCTCGCTATGGCTGAGGTTAAATTTTTTTTTTTTAATATTTCGAAATGGTGAAATCCCAAATCCTTGTTGATAAAAGGCTGGCTTTAAATTGGCATTTCTAGCCCCCATGGCAATCGCTTCCATCGTTTCATTGTGTCGCTGACTTTCTTTGAGTTGTTGCTTGCCCTGCTGCGCGGCTTTAATGGTTTTCGCCACTGCACTGGCACCGCCCAAAAGTGAGCCCAGAGCAGCCAAACCAGCAAATAATGCAGGTAAAAATCCCGCTCGTTTGGGAACGGGAATCACTCGCCCTTGGTTTGAAACCTGTCGCTGACGTTTTGGAATAACCTGTCTCTGTGCTGCTCGAAGGGCTTTCCTTATGGTCAATACATTATTTTTTCTTTTTTTCTTTCGCAAGGGCTTGTCCTCGAATGTTGTAAGCCCTGGCTTTGCCAAGGACAAAGTCCTTTTTTTAGTCTTTCTCACTGCATACCTTTGTTTCACCATGATGATAATGACCCACAACCTTTCACAAGAAAGTTTAAATCACAACTAACGTCAGATGGTTATTTCATGGCTGTATATTCCAATTCCACATAAAGTGGGAAGTCGTTTATGGTTTTTCCCGCTTGCTTTTCATCCCATGTCAACATGAGATAAAAGGATAATTCGTCACCTGCATTGACCATTTCATGGTTATGAAGCAACATCCTATGACCATTTATCTTTATTTGTAAATGGTTCTCATCAGGTATGGCATATTTGATGTGAATGGTTCCATCATAGTGTAATCGATAGTGGCTTAAACCCGAAGCAAGCGCATAGGTCAAGTGCTGATCATGGACTAGCGGTAAATGGTTTCTGTCATTCACAGGTTTTTCATTTGTCAGATACACTAAAAACACAGATGGGATAAATTTATAAAGCCTTTTCATTTCATGGGTCACGTAACGCTTGGTACAAACATCGTCTTCGTCTTGTGGGTCTTCCACGTGAATAATCCGATGGTGATTAGCGCTATAGCCATTCACCATAAGCTGGGGCACTTTGTCATAAAACTCATACACTTTGTTATCCACATACTTTTTCGTAGTAACGTCTGTAGACACTTGAGGATGTTTTACATGGGTTAACCGCTTTCCCTTAAAGTCATAATCTCCCTGTTTTGTGCGTGGCACTACTGACCTATCCACATAGTGTTTATTAGCAGGATCTGTTTCCTGTTTAGGATCATGTTGGGGACAGGCCTAGCTTTGGCCATCAACGCACGTCCAAAGACATCCATCGTCAACCTGTAGTACAGTCTACTGTTTCTATGACAAGGCTCGGTGTCCTGTATATAGACAGCCTGCTAGCCTTTCTAAGCCTTAGTTGAAATGAAGATTATTAAGCAGCAAGAGTCATTCCCCGTGGGGGACATGGTTTCCCATCTCTGTCCCACATCACGTGAACAACGCCATGGTTCACTGTTTCCATCTTCCATTCGCTGCATCATTGTGGGGCCTCCGGCTGTGGAAAGACTAATCTTTTGCTAACGCTCATTACAGCGCCCAATGGTCTGCGTTTTCAAAATATTTATATTTTTGCAAAATCTCTCTACCAACCCCTCTACGTGTTTCTGGATCAAGTCATGTCTGGATTACAAAAAGAGAATATGGGTTATTTTACATTTTCCATGCAAGAAAATGTGATTTCACCGGATGAGGTAAAGCCTGATTCACTCATGATTTTCGATGATGTATCCACTGAACGTCAAGGCATCATTCAAAGCTATTTCAGCAGGGTCGACACAAACATATCGATTGCTTCTATCTTGGGCAAACGTATTCAAAAATGTCCAAACAGTTGATTCGTGACAATGCCAATGTCATTGTTTTATTTCGTCAGGACGAGAGGAACAGTCGTCACATTTATAATGAACATGTGAATCCTGATATGACCTTTCAAATGTTTACAGAATTGTGTGCCAAATGCTGGAACACTCAACGTCATGCCTGTTTAGTGATGACAAACAAAGTGAACTCAACCAAGGACGGTATCGCTTAGGGTTTGATCATTTTATTGCTATTTAAGGCCCTGTCTCATTCCCCATCAAGTCATTTGTCAAGACACCATGGCCTTAGCAGAGAGTCAATTAAAAAAGCATATTATTAGAGCAAAAAATACTATTCGCCAAAAGTTTCGTCAATTGAAACAATCACGTGCCAATCATGCTTTGTTTATTCAGCAACATTTAGCACCTCCACTAAAAGCCATGTTGAAACCCTCTTTCAAGCCATCTGAAACGCTACCCACCGTTTCACAAGCCACGCAGACGCTGCACGAGGACCCTGAGGAAGAGGAACAGGAAGATTTGACTAGTGTTAGTGAAGTTGAGGATGAGGAGGAACAAGTGTTTACGCCTCAAAAAAAGGCCGCACCCCTTGCAGAGTTTTTGAGAAAAAAGAAATCCTTGGCCATGGTCGAAACACCTTGCCCTTCCAGAGCGTCTCCGTTTTCACAGCTCTTGGCCACCCCTCTACATAAAGCTCAACTGAAAACCATTTTAATAAAATATTATGGATCAACATTGGAACCCTATTCACCGATCTATTTATTGGAAACACAGATACCACGTATGGTGTTCGCTATGAGGATGATAGTTTTAAAATTGGCGATTCATCATTAAATTTGCTCGTACTAAAGCTGTCATTAAAAACATCAACTATAAATTAACGCCAGGACTGTTAAAACTGCTCTTTTCTCGGACCCCCTCTTCCCATGATTATACGTCAGAGGATCTTGACAAATATAAATCCATTTTATTGGATACCCATGCTCACAAAAGACAGTATGATCCCATGCAACAAGTGAATGCCAATATATCTCAAAAATATAAAACCATCATTGCAAAAATGTTTCCCACTAGTCAAAGTACTCGTCGTAAAGTGTCCGCTTCGGGAGTGACATTTAAACCGTTAAAACCCCTTGTGGATGTTACCTACTGGCACAATCCCAATAAGCTCGTCCAGCGGCTACAGTTGTTGCATGCCTCACGTCAAGCTGGCCATACCGGTCACGATTGGGAAATTCAAGAAATTGAACAAGAACTTCGAAATGCCAAAATTATTGTTTAAGCCCTCACCCATTAAAATGGGTATTGCTCACGAGTTGCATCGCCCAGCTAGGCGTCACTATCCACGACTCAAGGTGATTTCACGAGGTGTGGATGAACTTTGGCAGGCTGACTTGGTTGAAATGATACCCTATGCTGGCGTTAACGACGGTGTACGCTATATGTTGACCGTCATTGATGTCTATTCCAAAATGGCCTTTGTGAACCTGTGCGTCGCAAGTCTGGTCCACTAGTTACCAAGGCCTTTCAACATATTATTCAACACTCCAAACGTCAACCTCAGCTGCTACAAACCGACCAGGGGAAAGAATTTTTCAACAAGGACTTCTCCAGTTTTCTCAAATCTAAGGATATTCACCATTACACCACGTACAGCAATCTCAAAGCCAGTGTGGTCGAGCGGTTCAACCGAACATTGAAAACCCATATGTGGAAAGCGTTTACCGCTCAGGGCAGTTATCGCTGGTTGGACATGTTACCTGAGCTAGTATCACGTTACAATGACACCAAACATAGAACGATTGGGACCAAGCCACGCCTCGTGACTAAAAATATTCAGCGATTGGATATACTGTTTAACCCCATAAAAACAGCCGATCCTAACGTCACCGACTAAACATTGGGGATTTGTTCGTGTGAGCAAATTTAAGTCTGCCTTCAATAAGGGCTACACGCCTCAGTGGGGGACTGAACTATTTCAAATTCGTCAAGTCAACTTGGACACTCCAGTCACCTATTACTCGAGGACCTCAACCATCAACCCATAAAAGGCAGATTTTATCTACATGAACTTCAGAAAACAGCATTTCCTCAGCACTATCTTGTGGAAAAAGTGTTGAAACAAAAAGGAAATAAACTCTACGTCAAATGGTTAGGGTTTAACTCTACGTTTAATTCCTGATCAATAAATTACATGTTGTGTGAACCTGTGTACTTTTTATTTATTCACACATGTTGTACACCACCTATAGCTCTATGTATACAGCGCTCCGCGCTTCATGCATGTTCATACATGTTTGTCTTTCCCTTTCCTCCTGTGTTCTTTCATACATCACCCCCTCCCCTCTCCCTCCCTTCACCTCCCACCACTACTGTTTGCAGCTCTTGCCCTATCTATTGGTTGTGACATCATTCCGACAAGTTGCATCATACTTTTTACTGATTCAGCGATTCCCACGCTTTGAACATTCTCTTATCGTGCACGTGGACAGCTAACGTCCCAGGCGAACACCTGTGCCGGATCAAATTTCACCTGAACTTGCATTTTGTCACGTACGAGCAAAACAGGATGTGACTTGTTAACAGTTATCGCGCATGTGGACAGATAAACACCCAAGCGAACACCTGTGGAAGATCAAATGTCACATGAACTTGCATTTTGTCACGTA
Source organism: Meconema thalassinum (assembly GCA_946902985.2). Lineage (NCBI taxonomy): Eukaryota > Metazoa > Arthropoda > Insecta > Orthoptera > Tettigoniidae > Meconema > Meconema thalassinum. The sequence continues at coordinate 1,251 of CAMPQE020000374.1, read as the reverse complement.
CGAAGCAAGACAGGATGTCACTGGTTTAGCCTACATGTGGTTTCACAAATGTGTGTGCATGCCTTTCGCACTTCCCTGCCAGCACAATGGTCAGATTATTTCACCTTTAAGCGTCACCTGTTGTCAAATCAGATCAACGCCTTCCCATAAGCTCAAATGACCTTCACCTCCTGCAAGTTTGTTTTTCTGTACTCGCTTCGACCAACATAGAACCTAGTTCTCATCACCGTTTACACGTTAAAGGTAAAAAGTGTGAAAAAACGTACCCTCGCTCTGTCATAAACCGGCCCGCCGAAATAGCGATTGATCTATTGAACACAGCCACCTTGGTCAGCGACAGGTTCGTTGAAACACACACCCAGCCCGTATCGTCTCTCTCAACCACCACGCTTCATAAACATTATAAACAGGTAAAGAAAAAGAATTTTTTTTCAACATGTATGGCGTTAGGCCCTTTGTGAATTATTTTTTGGAAAAAAATATCTACCACATTTGAAAGGGGGGCGTTAGCCCGAGTCCTAGGACACCTCGTACACGTCTCTAGCGTTATTGGTTCATGAGATATCGGCAAAAATCACAAAAAACACGTGTTTACCCCCAAAATCGCGTTTCCAAATTTTTTAAAAAAATATAACGAGTGGTCCATAGCAAAGAGGACGTCACTCCGAGTCCTTGGACCCCTCGTTCATGTCTCTAGCATACTTGGTTCGCGAGATATAGCAAAAAGTCTAAAATCACGTTTTTACCCCAAAAAGACCGTGTTTCCAGATTTTCACCTTTTCGACACCTACATTCCGTAAAGAGCACGACGAGACGAAAAAAACGAATCCAAGCACGCCCTCCTAGCATGGCTCCTTCCATTCCAAGGTCGCAGGGGCTCACAACTTCCTAAGTGAGACAGCTCTCTCACTACCACACTACTGCAGGTTTTCATCCTAGAGACTTGAAATTTATTTTGGGGGTAGAGGGGGTAGGGACCATTGATTTACGTTAAACAATTTTTTTTGTAGAGTTCCTAGTTTCCAAAATATAGGATTTTCAAATTCGAGTGTTTTCAAAAAATATAAAAAAATAAAAAAGTTTTATTACAAAAAATAAAGGTCATAAAGCCAATTCGTTTGAGCCATGGCACAACGTTCTATCCTGTTTGGTTTTCAACACTATCGCCTACTTCGAAAACAAAAAAATTCAAAGAATTTTTGAAAAATATAATACATTGTCAATAGGAAAGAGGACGTCAAGCTCGAGTTC